>JAAEAF010000248.1:0-300008 GCA_011037195.1 Triatoma infestans | reverse complement strand
GCCGCGTGATAACCTCCAGCCAAGTAATTCCTGAGAGAGTGTTACCGCTGGGTAGCTCTCTCCTCCAGCTAATCAAGTCTTTCATCACCACACATCATTATATTCACTTATTATATTTATTTATGTAGAATGTGAATTCCAAATAAGAAAAAATATATATTTACATTCACATATAGAATTCAGTAAATAATTCTTCTTGAAAATTTTTTTTTTAAGTCATTGCGTGACTAGAAGTATAAATGATATAGATTCTGTGAGATGAACGATTGGATTCAGTCATTTTAATCAGTAATAAAAAAAATACAGGATATATTGAGCCACAGTTTATGTGTTTATTTTAGTAATCTTTGCCAAAGATTTTGAAAAATGGTTCAGTAAGAACTGAAACGATTGCCAAAATAAATAAATACAATTGAATCTACAATATCGATGTTATCTTGTGTAAGAGTCTATAATTTCCAGTTTTTAAATAATCAATGCGGTGAATATTAATTTTTGGAATTAAAATTTGATTTCATCCGTGGTAATTTTTCATTTGAAATGCCTTTGCAAATAAAGCCCAGTATTCTCCGATTATATCCCTGGGATATGTCATTAGAGGAGCCTAAGTACACAAATCCATTTACTTTTTCAAAAGAGCTACCAGATACTTTTAAAGGTTGCATTATTCCGGCGAGCATCGGATTGCTATACATCGTGTTTTTTTTTTCTAAATTGGCTGGTAATCCCATACGCCTGAAAGGCATCTTTCAAAACCATTCGACCTACTGGTAATATCTACGTCACTAGCATGCGCCAGTATTTCAACATGTCCTTTAATCTAACTGAGATGTTAATCTTGCATTGAAACCGTAAACATTTCTGCCCACCCTAACGGCTTTGTTAATTTATAAATTACTTAATTTTTTAATTAATAAATTTTATTAAATTACTTATTGTGGAAAATATTTCCTGACTTGTTTTCTAGTTAATTGTGAAAACGTGAAAGTAATTGCTGATTCAGAAATAGGCCACTACGACTACCTTCCTCTCTAGTAGAGAGAGGCTAATTGAAAATTGAATAATTAATTGCCCGATATATTTAGAGTCTTGTTCATTAGGGTTAGAAAGCTCTCGAAAGGGTGAACGTTTGGCACCCATACTGTTAATATAAAGCAGGGACAATACATGACGCGGCCCATTCTCCTTTTCAGTAGTAGGCGTTGTTTCTGAAATTCATCACTTTCCCAACCAAGTATTCTCACTAAAATTTCCATACAACTTCAATTAGACCACCATTTTACCTCTCCCGCATCCCCCTTCGGCTACCATATTTAGGTCCTCTTCTATAACCCGTTGTGCCAATCAGCATCATTCACACCTATCCCACCCTAACTAGGATCACAGAGCCATTCCCCACTTCTTTCCACCGGCTACCTACTCACACAAAATAGAACGCTTTAACCAATACCCACATATTACATCATCATATTCTAGCATACTTGTTTTAATTAATTGCCTCATAATTGTTGAATACTAATACGCTGGAAGTGTTTGTCACTTAATGATCATTACTTTCATATTCATTTTATATTGTATTTCTGGGAATTTGCTAAATACTGTTTTATTATCATCTCCAGATTCATTTTTGCATCTTATTTAAGCCTATCTGTAGCCCATGAATTTACAAATAAAATTAAAGACATATTATTTTTTGTTGTGGTGGTTGGTTCCGCAGAGCTGGAAAGCATCAGAGACATTTTCCGTGGTAGCCTGCTTCATTTTGTGGTCATCGATCGGTTTCGGGCGTTCGCCCATCTTCAGGATGCGTTTTTCAGACAGTGTGACAACATAGACTTGCACAGAGCAAAGTTAGTCTACACACTAAGTGGGTTTGTTGGGAGATGGTCATTCATTGTCGCTGTGGTGAAAAGGAGACAGCGTAACTAATATATTATTTTAGAATGTGTGTGCTACAAGGATTTCCACATAAACTTATGTCTAGCCATAGGTTTTCATATTCATGTAAATAACGATAAATTTCCCTTGCTGGTAGAAAATGTGAGCGCATGTAATGTTTTTAAAAAGATCCTGTGGTCACATATCACCTGCAGTGCTCAAATTCGACACTTAAAAATCTATGTCCCACACGGCAAGAATACTAACAAGTAAACAATTAATTAAGGAGGAGGGGAATATACCATCTCTAGAAGTTAAGATTCCTTAGGGATCTTAACCTGATGGAGGTCTCATAGACGATGTTCGCTTAGGACATCTGTTTGGATGCTGTGGCAGTCTGCAGCACCAGGATGGCATAGCATCGTAGGGTCGCAGTGCTTGCCCTCCCCCCCAAAAATAATAATTAATTAAATAAAATAAAAAAATAGTTATATCTTAGAACTAATAATATTTTTATACATTAAATATCTAGAGCAGCAAACTGCAATGAATTGTAGTTTGCAACAATTGTTGGTGTTTACAACAACATAAACACCAACAAATAAAACATTGAACAGCTGGAATAAATCTTTGAATTTCTTGGAATTGAACAGCTGGAAAGCATCAGGGATATTATCCGCGGTAGAAATATCTTTCTTTAAAAATCTGTATCAACAAAGATGATGTTCTACAATCATTTCTATGAATGGCCAAGTGACTATACAGAACTTCACATCATTTTCTGTATAAATTTGCCAGAATTTGCAGAGAATTAAGTCGACCTAAGTTTTGTTATCTAGCTAGAGATATCTTCTGATAACTTGGAAAAAGTTGGTTTGCAACACTGCCTGAATTCTAGACACTTATGTGTCAATCTATATTTTAATGTAAATACATTTGTAGTAAAATACTTAGGACTTCGGGTTGAGCCCCGCGTCAGTGATTGCTTATAAACCGACGTTTCGCCCATATTGTTGTTGTGCAACTTTAGAGGTGATACTATCTTGAAGAAGCTTATTGTAATATGGGCGAAACGTCGGTTTATAACCAACCGATAACAATTATAATAGCAGCAAAATTTAGACAATTTGTTATTTAATTGATTCTGCTTTTGTTTCAGGGACTGCAGGGTAGTTCGAGATCCACAAACAATGAAATCGAAAGGCTACGGTTTTGTATCGTTCGTCAAAAAAGCAGTAAGTATTTATTTAAAAATCAAATAATATCAATATTATTTCTTGTTGAGTAATTAGGAAAACAAAATAGCTGATAACCCCTAAGGAAATTAGATAGACTTACAAAATGTGAGAATACTTTTTAAATGATGATTAAGTAAAGAAGAAAACCATGGTATTTTCAAGGTGGTTTTAATCTTTTATCAAGTTGGCAGTAATCCATTATTATAAATAATAATATAATAATAATAATGATAATAATAGTAGGGAAGGGAATAGCTAAGGGGTTAGCGATTGGACTCCCACGCAGAGGATCCGGGTTCGAGTCTAGCTGTACTACCCTTAGATTTTTTCTTCCTAGGAGCCTCTATACTCACTTCCGGTGATGGACAGTGTTGTCTGTAACGGGAGACACTGTCCGGAGGCTGGTAGTGCACTGAGACGGCTCCGGGCGCCAATGACCATAGATGTAGATGCGCCTTAAATAAAAATAAAAAAAATAGACGCTACTATATCTGAGACACTGTCCATCAAGTTACTGGTGTTTTGCTTAATAATGAAAAGTTTCGGATATTTATTCATGGAAGACGTCATTTGGTCTTCGTAGAATAGTGTATAGAACAATGATCGGCCAACTATAACTCACAGAGCACTTACTAACTAACCCAGGTAAACATTTCAGGCCATGCGTTCGTAGTCTTTTAATTTATTTTTATTAACTGAATTTTATTTTAGTATAAATCACGAAAAAATCCTAGTCGAATTGAAGCGCACAGTGTCTTGTTTAGGTATACCTAAACTAGATTGGAAACAGTTTCCTAAATAGTGTAAACTTACAGTCTAGGGAATGAACTTGGTCGTGTAACAGTTCAGTGTAGTTATCAGTTCTTTATCAGTGTAATATTTAGTTGTACATTAAAATTCAATGTATTATGTACTAGTATCTAAGTGTTCTATTAATGAAATTAAAATAAATTGTTTAGGTACTGCAATGCAACGTCATAGCAAAATATAGACAATAACAATAGTTTACAGTCAATTAAGTAATCATTAGTCACAAGAGTTCAGAATTTTGCGTTCATATAAAACTTTCAAATTATTCACATCAATTACTGATCGAATTTTCTTTCTAATTTCGTTTCTATTTTATGTTTATATCATATTATAATATTTAAAGAAAAAAAAAACTAGGTCAATCCATTAATAATTTTAAACATTTAAAGAAATCGACAGAAAAGCATGTGATCGAAACTATCACCAAACATTTACTTTTTACGAACAATTTTCGTTTGTTTGTTTTTGAAATAAATATTCTTTTAGAATTTTATATTTTTAGAGAGGGGGGAGTATAACTATTCTCCCCCAGATATTCAGTACCTATTTAATTACTTGTTTGCTTACAATTGAAAGTTATTTTCCCAGAACTTATTTCAATTAACACTGAGTTGACTAAATCTACAAACCGGTTATGAAAGAGAAGTAAACTCTTTGCAATCTAATCTAGAACTTTGCAATCTAATCAAAAAAATAATCAATTTATGAGTTTAATTTGTAATTTACAAAAAAAGTCTTTTTTTATAGCTATAGCTATTATAGAATCTAAACAGCTTTTAGCAATTTGTTCAACTCGAACTAGTTGGAACTAGTGGTAGTTTCATTAGAAATCGATTTAATGAAATCACTATATTGTGCCTTTCATTCAAGTAATATTATTATTTTTTACTTTTGGAGGGAATTACTTCGACAACTAGTTCACGCTCTCTATATGCCACAAATTTCACTCTCCATAAAGACCTCAACGTGCCTTACTACAACAGCTTGCCGAGACAAAATATCTCAAATACTGTACCGCTTTCTCTCATTGCTCTAACATACATTTGTACAGTTTCTAGCATCTATTACTATTCCTGGCAATCCTCCTCGCCGTTTGAATCGCTAATGGCCCAGGGATTTCAATTTGGAATTGATCAAGCACCACTATGACATCCCGTAGAGAGTGCTACCAATAGGTAGTTTCTCTCTTCCTGCTTTTCAAACTAAGATATCTCTTATCCCATCTTATTCACTTATTGTTTACATATTAGTATACAGATTGTAAATTTCTAAATAAAAAAAAATAAAAAATATTTTGGCATGGAAGTGTCCCTCACACCCAATGTCGTTTGTAAAATTTGATTCCGAGTTAAAACAGATTATCGCCATGGTGTAGAATGTTTGAATATAACCCAAATAGAGAACTCAGGCGCAAGAGTGATACTGCAGTGGATCTTAGCTCATTGTGGGCTTCCGGAAATGAAATAGCATACAGATTGGCCAAATAAGAGTCCTAGAAAGTTCAGCCTGAAGCAACTTTAATGCTTTCCAGCGATCAGAATAATATTGTACGGGCGCATTATGAACACAAGATTCAACAAAAATGGTGCAGTAAGTAGTCTGTAATAGAAACCCCCAAAAAATTCTTGAGAGCTGCGACTCCATGGCACTATCAGAAGAACTATTGGCCATGACTATCTCCAGTGGCACCTCCATCGAATAAGTGTAGTGGTGAGCCCCCTATATCACCTCTGTAATGAAGAACACATGGGCCAAGAGCACCACAACTCAGCGATACCAGGCAGCTCCTCAGTAGTGAAAGCTGTTCTGACCCAAAATCATCATCTATATTATATTGATCTGCTAGGCGACAAAAAGTGTTTCATTAAAAAATGCGATGATTTGCTGCTGGATGACATATGCTATCGATTCTTCTGAAAAAGAAAAGGCGGATTTACTGTAACTCATAGAAATTTAACATTTATTTGAAAATTAACAAAAATAAAATGGCAGTGTACTTTCTTCTTTTTTTGTAAATAAAGTACATGAAAATATTGAAAATTCAACTGCGATACAAAAAACAAAAAAAATATGGCACGATTACAAAATACTTCCTGATACTAGGAGTACGAGAAAGTAAAAATTAAGAGTAACTTCAGATCATAAAGAAAAAAAAAATTAAAAGATAACTTCAGATCGATCACATTTAGTCCTTGAGACTTTTGCATAATTTTTGCATAGACCGCAGATGTGCTATTATTACATTGCCAATGAAAGAAGCTGTATGTAAACACACTAGTATGCTTACCGCCTACTCACTATGTCCTGAATCCATCACCGCCCACGTAATCTTTCCAACAGTAACCATAAATCTTTCTTTTAATAAAGTTAAAAACCATGCGTTTGTTTTATATAATTTTAGTAGAGGAGAATGTCTTAAGTTTGTACCATTTTTGTTATTTAGTATTTGGCTGGCATATTATTTCCAATTTATGTCGGCCAATTTTTGTGGAAATAGATTTTGTCAATTTCATTGTAAAAGTTAAAATATGAATAATTATAAAAGGTTTTTACAAGTAATAGATGTGTACCTGATTAATTTTTGATGAATAAAAACAAACGAATACCTACCTTGCCAGTATTTTTAGGGTGATGCAGCCTTGTAGGAAGTAGCAGTTTATTCTTTAAAGAAGATAAATGGATTTGTGCGTGTTGGCTCTTATAATAGCAGCTTCAGTAATAATGGAGCGAAAACTGACTGCGAATGGAAGCAAATTGTGGGCTAAAAAATTGCCTTTTCATCAAAATTTGTAAAAATGCAAATTGTAGACACATTGATAAGACCGATATTAATCTAGAAGTCATAATGTTGGATACTGCGGAGAATTTACGAATCTACTGACGAAGAAAAACCCCTGGAGAAACAATAAAGCCGGCTGTATTATTATTTTTTTTTTTCACAAAAATGTGTAAGGATTATTATTTAGTAGATACAATTTTATGGAGAATAAATGAAAGTAGAAAAGAAAGTAAGTAGAAAAGTAGTTAAGTAGAAATGTAAGAAGAAAGAAAGTAGAAAAGCAGAAAAGGACGACCATCTGATGATGTCTAAGCTGATTTTAAATTAATTAAGTTAAACCATATTTTCTCAGTTAGAATTATCGACTACTGAAATATCACTGAGTGCCCAGTCAGATTTTGTCAGTTTATTTTGTCGGCAATAATCTGAAATTAGATATATCTGTAATAGGAACCTAACTGTTGTTCCTAGAGTGGAAGCAGCGAAAGTAGCATCACTTTGCAGTTTGGAAGTGAACTATTGTATCACATGTAATATACCAGCACATATATAATCCTAAACACCTTTAACAACTGATACGGAAGAAATTTTGAAAAATTTTAACAAGCGGTCGAATATCAGTTTTGCTACCTGTGAATATTGTGATGTCCGTGTTGTTAGGTTGGATACCTGCAGGAACGCCAAGATTGCAGTATAACTGGCATCTTCAGTTTTTCCCAAAGATTTTCATATACCTGATTGAAAAAAATCTAAAAAGATCATCTGTAAATTAATTTTGTACAATAACATTTTCGAATCCGTGTTCAATTCTTGATTAATTTGAAAAAAGCTAGTCTTGACTGAAAAAAAAAATATTTCAGATAAATTTAATTGTTTTGGATTTTAGTTCTTATAAAAATGTAATTACAAGGAAAGGTTTAAATTTTAATGAATAAAATTAAGAAAAGAAATGAAGAGAAAGCTAAGAAGTTTTAATGATATTTGGTATAACTTCCTCCATTAGAATTATGTCATCATGATAAGAAGGGTTAAATAAAAGCGTACAGGTATATAATTAAGGCAAATCGTGCAGAACTGTTCATTAATTTCTCCAGTAATTTCAATAGAATAGCACAGAGGCGATCACCTTACTTTAAGGAGTTTAGTATTAACCATGAACTAGATAAAGCTAACTAACTTCTCAAAAATGGAACTTAAAACTGCACAATTTAAGTACTGAATAGCCCAATAATGACCAATAATGCGGTGAACTGAGAGGGGGGAGGGGGACTAGAATCGTAAGCTTTCATAAAGTGTTTACTTCCTTTTTTTATCTAGAATTAAACTGTACAGCAAATAATTTGATAATTATCTAGGCCTAAGTTTTCTATTCCATTCCTAAATGGCCTTCTGTGACGCTTAATAACAAAGATACTGTCCAGTAATGTTAGCCGCAGATTATCTGGTCGTTTAGTTGCAATTTAAACTCATTGCTCTGTGGTTAACCACCTATGTAATTTTCCTAACACTAGTATAATTATGTGAATAGCTATTTATTTCGTGAATAAACCGTAATTTGTTTTGTTTTTATTTTTTATTTTATAATTTAATTATATTGTTTTAGTTGTGAAGAACATTGAAAAATAATTGAATACTAATGCATAATTTTTAAAGTGTAGAAATGATACTAAATTTTTCCTAATTATCAAGCTGTGAACAAACTGTATGGGGAGTGATTTGAAACGTGATGTTCAAATTAAACTATTTAAAAAAAAAACTATTCAAAGAAATTTCGATTAATATATTCAGAAAGCAGGAAAATTTATGAGCCATCTATTATGCTTTTCCAAATTATAGCATTGGGGGATGATCTTGGCGATTATGTTAAAATGATATTATAATGGTTGGTGCATGGTGTTAGTGATGTTGTGCTGAAATAACTCATTCTACTGAACAGGTTATTCACAATATTATTGTTCCGCATTTAATGTAAATTCGAATTTGCGCCAACGGCGTACAATAATATCATTTGGAGGGGGGGTATTGTACTACCTTGATAATAATTTACTAATTTATTTGGCTGTGTTCCTAAGAGTAGAGTGGGGTTAACCTATGCATTTTCTCTTCTCTCAGTTAGTCGCCATTTTAAACTCGAAGGAGTAAGTCGTTATGCAACACTTCCTTGAATAGATCACAATGAAATACCTATACAATTCATGCCAGTTCGGTTAACCTTAATTGTGAGAAACCGAAGTTTATTGCTTCTGATTTTCCTGGGTAGTGTTAATAAACTGGTCCTTTTGTCGACTTAGCGGCTCGGTTCTCTCCGGCCTGCATAGGTTATTGTGAAATCATATGGTTGTTACTTCCGGTTGGTTTCCTGCCGCGCAACTTCTGGGAGCCCATTATCTACAATTATCAGCCAAGCAGCAGTGTATATATCAAGACTCAAGAGTTCCTGGGATATAACATTTATTTCCTTATTCCTATTTCTCCTCTGCCTTTGACGCCTTAAGGACACATAGGTATTCCAGCACTGGTACACAGGATTTTGCGTTTTAAGGTAAACGCCATTCCTTTGGCTGTTGAAAGTGATAATAAATAATATTTGCTACCCATTTTTAAATTTTATTTTTATATTCATTTTTTTCTATATAATTTTAACATTTTAACTTCCCATTTGCTCAACGTATTATATTACATACAGGCCACTTAATATTTTCAATCTTCAATTTATATTTTTGCTGTTTGCTATTAATCAGAGCCCACTCGAGGTATCTCACCTCAATTTATATTATTAATTATCTTTCCTGTATTTACTGTACAGAGCCTACCAGAGGCTCTTTTATTGTTTATTTCTTGTTACTTATTAAACAATTTAGCGATGCTGAATGAGGAGAGGTTGTCGCATGGTTCGAGCAAAATGTGTTGAAGTTAATGATGTAGAAATCATAGCATAACTGAAAGAGTGTTATATAAAAAAATAATTATATAAATAAGGAATCTGATAGATATGGAAGGGACAGGATTTGCTCAGAGGGGCTAGTGCACTGGACTTGGAAAGCGGGGTGAGGTGCTGGGTTCGATTCCAGTATTGATTCTCTTAGACTTTCTCGCGCTAAGAGTCTCTTCTCTTACAGCACATTGTCCGGTATTGGACAGTGTTGTCTTTAACTAAAGATCACTGCCCAGAAGCCCACAGTGCACCTGGAAAGTCTTCGGAAGCCAGTAATCTCAGATATAGATGCACCTAAAAAAAAACTCGACTCTAAAATTTAGAATCATCTATACACTAGAATTATTTACGATTTTACAAGATCCCAAATTAATTTGATTATTTCTGGTAATACTGATAATAATCTAAAATTGTAAAACAGGAAAATGTTTTCAGCTTATGACAAAATGATCGTCACTCATCTGCAAACCTTGATGAGTCTTCTATACAAATGGTTTAAGTTCCTTCAAACTTTTTTTTAAAGGAGTTTCTATCTTTAACTTATGACCCTGGCAGACCAAGAGTTCGGCACTTGGAATTTAGAAAAATCTAAAAATCAGAGAATAAAAACTTCTTCAGTCATGAGATCAAAACACCCATGTAATTTTTCAGTGTAATATCTCCAATAACTTCTGTATGTTAAAGAAAAAAAAAAAACATTCGGAAAGCTAACATAGAATATTAGCTAATATTTGAAGTGTCAACTCATACCATCCGCTTATATATATAAAGTTTTGCTTCAAATAAAGTTAGTTAAAATGTAATTAATATGCAATGTTGACATTATCGATCTACAAATTTAGTTTATCAATTAACTTCTGGCATAATTACTTCTTACTGTGTACACAAAGCGGAAGTATTTTAATGATCGTACTGTGATTACAAACACATTGTTTCCTTGAATTTTGTTACCGACCTACTGTTTAATCAGGCTGTGTTGTTAGTTTATTTTATTCCATTATACTACGTTCGTGTTTTCCAAAAATTGGGGAAATAGCATAAAGATTTGGATGAAACTTGGTTAAATGGGCAATTTGAATAATGATAATTATCAGATTTAATGTTATTCTTCAACGGAAAATCTACTAGTATACCACAATTCTGACTTTGAAGATGATACTTCAGTAACTAATAAAGTAGCTAACTTCAGTAATATCTTCAGAATTGTCTTGTTATAATCTGAGCTCAATAAATTGAGAGTATTGAGTTTTCTAACTAAAATGTGATAAGGTATCTTAATTTGATTTAGATTCGATTCTCCCAAATTAAGGTATTTTATTATTATTGATATTTACAACTGTTATAAGCATAACAATAGTGAATTTTATAATTGTGGACAAATAAAGGAAAGCGACAGTAGAAATCGGTCTTTAATTATTTCCAATTGTACTGAAATAAGCCAGTGACGTTTTAGTCTTTGAGTAGAAGAGTATATGGGCAGAGTACGCAATTAACTTCTACCGCTGCAATCACCTTCACATATTTAGGGGTCTCAAGGTCATCGTTGGACAAGTTTTATCAAGCATGCTAATAACAATTCAGCAGTAACAAATACTCTGATTAGAGAAGTAAATCTAACAATTGTGCTATTAAAACGAAATTATTAATAGAAAATTCTAAATCAACCCTTCTGTATGCTTCTGAGGAATGCTCCCCAGCTTTGCTGATGTAATTGAGAAAGCTCATCTATCATTCTTCAAGTCTATTCTTCTACTGCCAAAAAACACATCCAATTATCTGGTCCAACTTGAAACTATTACTGAGCTACGGTATTATTTAATTGCGCTAGGAGCTCAGAATATCTAGGTGTCACAGAATTTAGGAATAATCAAACATATTATTGATACTTTTTTAGAGAAAATGGACTACCACTTAAACAGCAAAGATGTGAACTCCGCGATTTCTAGCAATTTCAACAGAACCAATATCACACCAGATAACTGTGAATGTTATTTAAAAGTGAAGAACCGTATAAACAAGCTTACAAGGAATATTTACAAAAGGAAGACTTACAAAGATTAGCCTCTTCAATTTATAGTAGCATTATTTGCATGTATATGATAATATTTCGGTTCCACAGAATACCTGTTAGAAAAAATATCTATAGCTCATATCAGACTTTTTGCACACTTCGTACTTTGGGGAAATACTCTGGGTCCTTAACTTTCGGAAATGTGTTATTTAAATTAAATCAAAATAATAACTGTTAATCTCTGTAACGATACTGATTACTGTAGAAGACATAAATCATATTTTTAGTTTTTGTCCAGTATAAAATGCAATACGTCAAAAATATATAGACAAGCTATCATTTGACTTAATTTACAATGTTTTCACAAAATCATAAATAAATTTTGAAAATGACATTTTCATTTTTATTGGATTGTTTTGAGCTAAGAGAGTCTTTATTAGCAATAGTTTATGGTGTTAATTTTAAATTGTCTTAATTTTTAACTGTCTTTTAGTTCAATTTGGTCATTTCCTAATATTTTATTTTTATTAGTCCATATACGAATGTTTATTTAATTTCAATATAAGATCTTTTCTGTTGCATTTCTTATTGTTTTTTTTATTATTGTATCATTATTTTTTTGTATAAACCTGGATAATTTGTTTTTCATTTTTAAAGGTAATTATTGTTAACATTGTGCCCAACTCTGTTTGTATAGGACAAAAGTTCTGAAAGCAAATAAAGTTGTTGTGGTGGTTGGTTCCGCAGAGTTGGAAAGCATCAGAGACATTTTCCGTGGTAGCTTGCTTCATTTTGTGGTCATCGACCGGTTTCGGGCGTTCGCCCATCTTCAGGATGCGTTTCTCAGACAGTATGACAATACAGACTTGCACAGAGCAAAGTTAGTTTACAGTGTGTAAAGCTCTGTGCAAGTCTGTGTTGTCATACTGTCTGAGAAACGCATCCTGAAGATGGGCGAACGCCCGAAACCTGTCGATGAGCACAAAATGAAGCAGGCTACCACGGAAAATGTCTCTGATGATTATTTATTATTATTATTATTATTTATTATTATTATAAACCAGCTAAAAATTATATCGCAACAATGTCTTTCTGGAAAGTAATCAAGTCGTCTAAACTATTTAAATTACTCAGCTAAATTCTATCTTGACTCTGTTCGCTTTGTAACGACGACAATGATAACATATTAAACTTACTAGTTATTTGTCCACTACTCAACCAATTTAGATAGAAACTTATCAATAACTATACGGTTTCTGTATAACACAATCTCAGATAAAATAACTTTTTTAAATATTGAAGAAGAGTAAATCAATAATTGTAAAACTGAAATTCGTCTTGCTTGCCTCTGAAATTCACTCATGCTTTAAAAAACTATTTTTATAGAACAATTTAATTATTTTGAATCAAAATGTTACATCAACTATTTTTTAATTTAATCATTTATATTGGGGTTGAATCAGTTTTAATTTTCAGTTTTTTTTTGTATCGTTTTTTTAATTTTCGAAATAATTCTGTTTAAGCAATCTAATCAAATCATCGTATATGTTTATTATGTATTTATTATCTAGTAATCCTTGCTATGATATTGTAATCCCCATAAAGAAATAAAGTTTCATTCATTCATTCATTAAATTTCACTTATCTTAAACTGACATTAGGTAGTGTAGTATGTAGGAGGGGATGTGCAGTTTAAAATGAACGATGCCAAAGTTAAAATATTTGTGGTCTGCTTATCAGTTTTGCCATTTTAAGGTTTATTTCCATGACTAAGTTAGTATAGACGATGGTGAAGCGGTTGGAGTAAAGGAAGTTTTATCAGTTTTGGGTCGTCGGTATATTGCTCCCTATATAAGAAATAGTAGCGGAGAAAGTGATTCTTATAACTTTGAACTTTTCACCCTTCTATTCCTTAACAATCTTACTATTTCCTTTATAACTTTTTTATGCAAATTAACTAGTTTAACTTTCTTTTTCTTTTTTTATTCAGACGCTTCCATAATTTTACTGAAGTATATTTTCCTCAATCAACTTTAATTACTTATTTGCTTAATTGAATGAAAATGTACTAGGAATAAAAACTTTACCTGAATTTTTATCTATTATTTGGATATTTTTTCTTTCTCTAGTAAGTGGAAACTTTCTATCAAAATTATGCGTTCAGAGAAGGGTTATTAAATTGCAGAAGAATTACGGGTCAATTCGGTGCGTGATTTATACTAAAATTAAAACACCGGTTTGGAAAAAAAAATTTTTAAACACTAGGACGAACATTATTTAAAGTGGGTCACTAGAAATTAGGAATACACGTGTTACCGTTCTAAGTGTTAATTTTTTATAATATATACAATACTACCCCCTTTAATAATATTTAAGGAACCTAGAAAAATGTTGTTAGCAAATCCAGGTTTTAAGAAAATCTGATCATATTGTGTGATTTTCACTAGAAATACGAATTGTATGCTCTCCAAAGATTGGAATATAGTTTTTTTTTTTAAATACTTGTGTTAGCGATTGTGGTATTTTATTTTTAAAATTTAAGTTTTCACAAGAGATAAATATGTACACGTCTGTGTTAACAAAATTCAGAGGCAGCTCAAACTTGTTATTCCATTTAGAAAGTACTTCCGCATCTGACACGAAAGTTTCTGGCAAAATCCTTCAATCGGAAGTGTCATTTTACTGATTTTTCATCTTCCTTTTACTTGCTGTTACTTCTAGTAAGAGGAAGTATTGTAATCGTGTCAAATTTTCGATATCGCGTTTTCACCGGAAATATCCGTTTTGAGGTTCCCCTGAATCCAAAAAAGTGTTTTTTTTACCAAATCGTCTGTGCGTGTGTGTGTGTGTGTGTGTGTGTGTGTGTGTATGTGAACAGTTAGCTCAAAAACAAAAAACCATAGAAAGCTGAAACTTGATATTCCGTTTAGGTATCACCATGGGATTCTGACTGTGTGTTATCTGTCAAAATTCCTCAACCGGAAGTACCACTTTACTAGTTTTTTTTTTGCGTTTTTCTCAAAAATGGCTCCGACGATTTTCTTTAAACTTGGTATATCTACTACATATACAAGGAGCTAAAACTTTTATTTGAAACATTTCTCTTTGGGAAAATTCATATAAGGACAATTTTGGGGAAGAGATGAGGTTAGGTTAACCTCTTAAGTGCTATTTCAGTTTATTACACAATTCGGTCATTTAAATAATGTTAATTAGAATAAAATATGTTGTTGCTTAATTCCGAACTTGAAAAAAAATCGGATAACCGGAAGTACTTTTGTTTTAACACGTTACTAAATGATTTTTTTCTCACTTTTTCGCGATTTTCTCAAAAATATCGCCGACTATTTTCTTGAAAATTCTTATATAAACTGAACATACAAAGATCTACAACTTTTATTTAAACAATTTTTTAAAAAAAATTCATTTAAGGGCACTTTTAGGGGTGGGGTGAGGTTACAGCTTCCTCTAAAGTGGTATCCTACTTGATTATAGAACTCTTATCATCCAAACAAAATTAATTAGAAATAAATAGATGGCCAAAATTTCGAGTTTGAAGGAAATAAATAAACCGGAAGTGGGCTTTTACTGAACAGTTTTTTTTTTCAGTTTTCGACAAATTTCATTAAATTTGGTTACACAAACTATAAAATTTGTCAATTATAATTTTGAGAACTGGAGTAAGAGAAAGTTGTGTGAGTGTTTCACACCAGATTTTTTTAAACTGTATTGTGATCAAAAATTGGCTTCAACTATTTTCTTTAAACTTCGTATACTAACTACTCATACAACTACTTTTATTTCCCTGAAAATTGAATTTTTTGGGGGGGTTTTGAGGGGATAGTAGCGTTATAGTTTCTTCTAAAGTACCACTTCGGTATCATGGTTTACATAATGTTAATTATACGTTTACAAACATGGATAAACTTTTAATTTAATGAAAATCGATTAAACAGGAATTTTGACTTTATAGAATAGGTTTTTTGAACTCTTTTTTTTTTTTTTTTAATTTTCTCAAATGCTGTTACTTTTATGTCAATGATTTTTTTTGGAAAACAAACCGATTTTAAGGAGGTTCTGGGATGAGCCTGTCAATAAGGTTAAAGTTTAAACTACTAGCTTTAGTGGCAACAGATGCCGCTCCTACACTAATTCACTCACGTATATATATGATAACCCGTTATACCCTTTTTTATCACAAGCCCATTAAACGTCTTTAAACATAAGAATTTTAAAGAGAAATTGCTCTTTTATTTTGTTGCGGGAAGAGAAAGTCGTGTGAGTGTTTCACACCAGATTTTTTTACTTTCTCTTACTTTCAAATTACAGAATTTAAAAGAGAATTTAACGGCCTCATGATTCTGTTGATAATGATCAACAGAAGTTGCTATATACGAAGGTCATTCAATAAGTAATCACCGATGCTTCGCAAAAAAATGGCGGATCGGTGTGTGAACAAGTGTATGGACTGTCAAAAAGATGTTAATAAAAGTGATTCTGTTGTGTTTTGTGGTGGTAAGTGTGGATCATTAATTCACCTTCACTGCAGTGGATTAACAGAAGAAGAAAAGAAATCGTTGATGGAGTGCACGAAACTGCATTGGTTATGTAGCCAATGTGATAAGGTGGAGGTTAGTGCTTTCACTGATAATGTAATTAAAAACCTAATGTTGACTGTCATCTCTCTTAAAGAAGAGATGGGAAAATTACAAAGGAAAATTGAGATGAAAAATGATGCAGTAGCTATATGCGATTGCACCCCACTGATTTCGACAATAACGTCAGAACTACTACAAGTTACGGAAAATCAATTATATTTGAGAAAAGAATTAGAGTCAATTAAAAATAAAGAACACATAGCAGAGGAAAAAGAAGTAAAGGAGGCAGACATAGAAATAAAAAATAAACAACTTCAAAACATAACCTGTCAGAGAGGTAATTACTCAAAAAGTAAATATGTGAATAAAGAAATTGATTTATTAGAAGAAAATCGTAGTATGCCTAACCTCACATTGCAAGTTGAGACGGAAGCTACAACAGAAGAGGAACTGGATCACAGTCCAGATACCAATAAAAAGAAATATACGGATGTAGTAAAAGAGGTAAATTATAAAAAACAACAATCAAGATCTGAAATGAACGAAAAAGAAGAACCCTGGACTGAGGTGGTGGCAAAAAGGAGAAATAAATTACCTGAAAGAAAGAAGAACATGATTGTCGGAACTTCTGAGACACCAAATGAGCTAGTTGGCGTTAAGAAGGCATGGCTACACCTGGGAAAACTCCAGGAGGGAACTACTACTGAAGAGGTAGAAAACTTTTTAAAGAAATATTTCCCGGAAATAGACATTTCAGTTTCGAAGCTGCAATCAAAGGGGGTAAATTGTAGTTTTCGATTGGGTGTTGACTATAATATGAGAGATACACTCATGAAGAGCGAAATTTGGCCTCGAAATGTCACGCTGAGACGTTTTTTATTCCCAAGACGAGTGGCAGTACTGCCGCGATGAAGATCTGGCATCAGAACATGCAAAGCTTGGGGAATAAAATTACCTTGCTAGACAGTATAGTCCAGAAAGAGAGGTATGATGTTGTCTGTCTGTCAGAACATTGGATGAAGGAAGAACAATTAAATCTGGGTGCGCCTGAAGGTTATAAGTTAGCTTCCTCCTTCTGTAGGACCATGGCCCTGCATGGAGGAGTCGCTATCTTCATCAAATCTAATCATGAGTTTAAAGTACTTACTAAAATAAACCTCCTGTCAGTAGAATCAGAGTGTGAGCTGGCAGCTATAGAATTTGGAAAAGTAGTGATAGTGACAGTGTACCGACCTCCAAATAATAACTGTGATAACTTTTTTGTGATTTTAGGTAATGTTTTTAACTACTTATTTAAGTTAAGAAAACAGGCTGTGATATGTGGCGACTTCAATATTGATTTTTTTAAAAATAATAAATTAGTTTTAGATTTTAGAAACATTTGTACGTATTATGGTTTTCAATTAACGTTAAGTGTAGCTACTAGGATTAATACGTGTATAGATAATATTATCACAAATATCAATGTAAATAGTTTTAATGTAGGTATAAGTAATCATCATATTAGTGACCATTTAGGACAGTATATTAATGTATGGTATGATGTACCTCAGAATACGGCTGGAAATGTTGAAAAGAAAGTGATTTTTATTAGGCCCCTCAAAGAGGAATTCATAGATATGTTTAACTACCTAGTCAGTCAAGTTGACTGGGAGGAAATACTCATTACCAAAGATGTGGATAAAGATTTTTGCATATTTATTAACATAGTAATTTACTATTACGAATTATGCTTTCCAGTAATTGCACAAAAACCTTTCAAACAAAGGAAAAACTGGTATACGACTGAGCTCCACGAGCAGAAATGTACACTAGATCTACTTTATGAACTGGTTAAAAATGGCAACCAGCAACTGGATAAAAAATATAAAAATCTAAAGAAGAAATATAGGAGTGATCTAAAAGAGGCCAA
Organism: Triatoma infestans; assembly: GCA_011037195.1. Lineage (NCBI taxonomy): Eukaryota > Metazoa > Arthropoda > Insecta > Hemiptera > Reduviidae > Triatoma > Triatoma infestans. The sequence continues at coordinate 281,847 of JAAEAF010000248.1, read as the reverse complement.
AAAATCAGCCAATGATTATCGAGTAATGAGCTCACATAATCATAATAAGGTATTCTGGGATATCATAAAGGGAGCACAAAATGTTACAAAAGGGACTAATACTTACCTGAATGCTGAACAACTAAACACTTACTTCATTGAACAACCAGAAATAAGCAAAGGTGGTTTGCCAAGGTCTACCATTCAGCAAATAACTCGGCGTCAGAATGAAAACTCAATTTCATTTAAATTTGATGAAGTTAGTGAAGAAAGTGTGCTAATTGCTGTAAAGAGAATGAAGGGGAAGAAAACTAAAGACCACTACGGTTTGTCAAATTATTTTATTAAAAAGACTGTATTCACTTACATAAAACCCCTTACAAAACTGATAAATATGTGTTTAAAAAATGGAACTTTTCCAGATGTGTTGAAAATAGTAAAAGTCTTACCAGTCTATAAAAAAGGGGATACTAATAATGTGGCCAGCTTCCGTCCAATAGCCATTGTGCCAGTCATTTCTAAAATAATTGAATCAGTAGTAGCCAGCCAGTTGTCTGCGTTCTGTGAAGAAAACGAATTATTTTCTAACAGTCAGTACGGTTATAGAGAAAAGTATTCTGCAATAGATGCTGTATGTGCCTTGGTAGAAGAGATATATCAGGCCTTTGAAAAGGCCGAAACTTGTGAAGTTACTTTCTGCGATCTGACAAAGGCGTTTGATATGGTATCACATACCTTACTATTGAAGAAGCTTCGGGATTATGGCATTGAAGGTAAAGAGCTATCTGTTTTTCGGCAGTATCTGACTGGCAGACGGCAGTATGTACATCAGGAAGGTGAAAATTCAGAGCAAAAGGTGGTGAAACAAGGAGTACCGCAAGGTTCACTGTTGGGACCGCTTCTATTTCTGATCTACTACAGTGAGGTCAACAGATGTTGCACTGAAAGACTTCTGTTATATGCGGATGATACCACTCTCATCACAAGAGGTAAAGATCTGGAAGAAGTTATTACAAGGTCCAGTAAGAGTCTTATTCAACTAGAAAAATGGCTACAAGTAAATGAATTGATTTTAAATAAAGAAAAAACATGCAGGAAAGTTTTTACAGTAAGTCAAAAAGAAACAGACTCACCTGCGAAGTTTCTGGGAATAATGGTAGACGCTAATCTCTCTTGGAAAAGCCATATATACAACCTCAGCAAGCAATTGGCCACAGTAATTTTCCTGATTAGAAGACTCAGGGAGGTAGTCTCAATTGAGGTATTAAAAACTGCTTATTTCGGCTTGTTTCACTCTCGGATGGCTTATGGAATTGAGCTTTGGGGTGCCGCATCTGAAGCCAAAGTGATTTTCAAGCTCCAAAAGAGAGCTATAAGAACAATGTTAAAGAAAAAAGCTCGAGACAGTTGTAGAAAACTATTTGGAGAGCTGAGTATTATGACACTATCCTCTCTGTTCATATACAGACATGCTCTGAAACAGAAACAAGAAACAAACAAGGATTTCAGGAGCAAACAATATAACTACAACATTCGTAGTAAGTGTGATATAAACATACCTAAAACCAGGTTGGTCAAGACAGAATGTAGTCCGAAAGTAATCTCTGGAAAAATCTACAACCATATTCCAAGAGAAATTAGAGAACTGAGTGATCCAACATTCAAAAAAAAGCTGAATGGTTTTCTTATGAAAAGCACATTTTATAATTTGGATGAATATTTCCAAGAAAATTACAGTGTAGAACAATTTAAATGAACAGATACACTTAAACTGAACATAGAACTAATAAAATGTAAAAGATTATAAAGATATGTCTATATAAATAAGTATAAAGGTCGCACACAGCCAACATCTATGACAATAAGTTATAATGAATTAGTTTGTTTATAATGACGAGCCTCTTATATTTTGTAAATATGTACAGGCAAATAAACAAATAAACAAATAAACAAATAGATCATGTGTTTAACGTAATTTTTTTTCAATTTAAGGCGCTTCAACATGGTGCCTCTGGCCATTAGCTAGCCTTCTCAGTGCACTGCCGGCCTCCGGACAGTGTTCTCTTGCTACAGACAGCATTGTCCATCACTGAACAGTGAGCTGTAGAGGTTCCTAGGAAGAAAAAATCTAAGGGTAACACTGGACTCGAACCCGGGATCTCCGCGTGGGAGACCAACGCACTAACCACTTACCTAATCCCTCCCCTTTTTAATCTAAATGTTTATCTTTTAGTTGAAACATTTGGCTGGGAAAATTGATTTGGGGCGGGGGTTCTAAGGGAACAATAACTTTAAGCTTTCCATTAAAGTAAGGTTCTATGTCTACATAATATTAATAAGCATTATTAAAAAGCATTGCCTTAAATTCCAGATTTGAAGAAAACCCATCAGCCTCAAATGCACCTTTACGGAATAGATTTTGAGGTTTTTGGATTTGTCTTGAAAATTACCACAAAGATTTCCTCAAAACTAGAAATGTTAACTGCATAGATCTTAACCGATTCTGTTATAAAACTTTTTCGAATATTATTTGGTTTTATTCGAATTTTATTGCGGTTGTTTTCCGCACATATAATGTAAAATAACCTCAAATGACTCACCGCCATAATGCTGAACAAACATTTACCCCACCACCTCGATATTTATATTAGGGGAATTGTATACAAAATTGGAAGGTTAAAGTAAGAGAAAATCGGTTGTGTATTTCAGACCAGATTTTTAAGCTGTGTCTATAGTTCCGCATAGTTCTATAGTGTCTATAGATTTCCTGTCTATAGTTCAGCATAGCTCTGCAATTCTAAATTATATTCAATTACAAAATAATATGAAGAAAACAAAATCTAATTTAATGGGGTTAATTTTTTTCATTGAATTTCATAAAATAAAATAAAAATAAACAGCTAGTTAAAACCGTTACAATCGCCATTATCATGGTGCAATAAAACAGCAATATTAATCGTCGATATAATTTGAAACGGAACTAATTTGCTTCGACTACTAAGAAATATTCATTTTTTTATTTATTTTTTTTTTTTAATATAATCTATAAAAAGAGAATGCCAATGAAATTATCGCTGTTATATTATAGTTCAAGTTTGGCACGATATTGTGGTACCAAAACGTGGGTTATGTTTTTCTTTAAAGTGTTATCCTACTTGATTGTACAATTCTACCATCCAAAAAAAAAATTAATTAGAAATAAATAGATTGCTAAAATTCCAAGTTTTAAGAAAATTAAGAAACCGGAAGCGCGCTTTTACTTAACCGTTTTTTTTTTTTAGTTTTCGACGAATTTCATTAAATTTGTCAATTACAATTTTGAAAACTGGTGTAAGAGAAAGTTGTCTAAGGTGTTTCACACCAGATTTTTTTTTTTTTTTAAATATTGACTTACTTATCCTATGTATGTGGCTGGGCATGTTAAACAATTTATTTTATAAATAAGATCTGATAATAAAGTTCTGGGTATGTGAAGTCTTAGAGTTTAGAATAGAGTTTTCTTAGAGGATTGGAGTTTTTATGAGAGATGGAATAGTAATATTTTTTTGAAAATTTTAGCTATTTTTTTTCTGATATATTTGTATGTATCGGTAGAGAAGAAGAAGGTAATAAATTTACCGAAACTTTGGTGAAAATTTCAGAAAAAAGAGTTTTTTTGTTGTTTTTTTAACAAACCTCAATATCCTTTTTACAGCGGTCGTAACGAACCTCAAAATACCATTATTGTCATTGATCGATTTTTATAATTAGATTATCATTATTGCTACAAAAAAAATTAATATTTACCAAAAAAAAAAAAAAAGGAAAGCCTTTCTTCAAAAGAGAGAAAGGAAAAGAAAAGCGATCGAAATATCCTATATAACTAAATAGGTCGGCCAAAGTGATAATGGTTTGGTGGAAAAGAGGGCCCTTTAATCTTACCTCCAATAAATAGGGTGTTTTGCTGTTGGTAGTGTTTAAAGGGCTATATATTGAGGATAGAAATGCATTAATAAAGAGAATTCTTGTGAGAGAGCCTGCACACATAGGAATGTTCAATAAGGCAGCCATAGAGAAGGAATAAGAGAGACAGAGAGAGAGAACTAACTCTATTAGAACGATGGAGTAAGAAGCAGAAGAACTGGTACTCTAGGTTGGCACGTTGGCTGCTCTATTCATTGTACACACAGATCTCTCTTACTCTCTTATAGAGACATTCTTCCTACTTGTGGGCAGATCGTGTTGGTCATTGTAAGATCTCATACTACACCGCGCGCACACACACACACTCTCGCTGCTAACATACATTACTATTTGTTTTTAATTATTTGGCCAAAAATTTAATCATAAATGACATATTAACATGTATATGTCGCATTCCAATTTCTTTGTATTGTCTCTTCCTGATGTAAAAGGAAATATTGCGGCCATGTCTTCTTTTTCTTTTTTTTAACAAATTTTGTAAACATAGGAATTTTACTTTCACTTCTATTTCATTTCTTTATTTATTTTAAGTTCAATGAAATGCCCACTAAGTCCAATTGTCCAGTTCAGTTATTGTGAACCACACACACACATTCTCTTCTACTTCTCTTAATACAATTTTATATGAAATAACAGATTTTCTTTAAAAATCAAATTTTGCTATTTCAACTTTGATAAGTAAAAGCCTACTTACCCTAGCGGTAGGAAAGTGAAGTGCGCGCCAATAACATAGAACCAACACCATATATTTGAAATTCAAATATCATTTGTTTCTGAAAAAGTGTTTCAAATAAAAACAGTGCAGTTAGCGTTCAAGTTTATTTCGATTTTCTAATCGATGACGCCTAAAGACAAAGTTATTTCCAAAAAAAAAAACAACTCACAATCCAATTCTGCGAAGGTTTACTTCCGTTTAATCGATTTTTCTTCAAATTTGCCATTTTATCACTGCTGTGAAGGCATATTGTAATGTACATATTTTAACGTTTATCCCTTTAAACTAGCTACTGCAACTAGTTTTAAGTGGGTTCGTATAGATAAAATACTCTAAACTTCAATAAAGAAAACACCAATTTATTGTTATACACAATAAATTACAAAATACAACACTTAATAATAATTAATTCACAGTTTAAACCACAAAAGTTCACTTTGTTCACTTTTTATACACATTCCACAAACGTACACTTCGTTTGTAACTAGAAAAACTCTCCTAGACTCTATGTTGTCCCACTATTTATTCCGGCGGAGAAGGGTCTAGAACTTTCTCGATTCTTCTAGAGAGAGCTAGAGCGCCGCCAGCGCTTCCTAGCGGCCACTAGGAGAACTTGAGGTATCTACTTTCTCTCCTAGATGGCACCAGTGGCTGCGTTACAATATACATGATAACCCCTACCACCTTATTTAAGGGAAGACCAACTGAATATTTGTAATTTTAAATACAATTTTTCCATTAATATAGTAAATTCGTGTGCGTGTTTCACTCCATTTTTTTTTTCTTACTGCTATTGCGATAGTGTGAAATTTACGATATTGAAATTTCACCAGGAATACATGTTTTGAGGACCCCGTGAATCCGAAATATGGTTTTCAGCGTTTTAGCAATCGGTTTCTCTGTGTGGTCAGTATAACTCAAAAATTTAACTTCGATTTGTCACAATTGACATTCGTTGGTATTCGTCGAAAAATGAAAAAATGTTCAGTAACAGCGCATTTCCGGTTTACTAATTTTCTTGAAACTCGATATTTTAGCCATCTATTTATTTCTAATTAATTTTGTTTGGATGGTAGAATTGTACAATCAACTATGATAGCACTTTAGAAATCAACATAACCCCTCCCCAAAAAGCCCCATTAAATGACTTCACCAGAGAAATGTTTCAAATAAAAGTTGTAGCTCGTTATATGTGCAGTTCACATTACTAGTTAAAGAAAATCATTGGAGCCGTTTTCGAGAAAATACCAGAAAACTGAAAAATACATTTAAGTAAAAAAGCACTTCCGGTCATCTGATTTTTTCAAACTCAGACTTTCAACAACCTATTTAATTCTAAAATTAGGTTGATTATTTCACACATTATTTACATTATAAAATTATTTAGATGATAAAATTATCTAATAAACTGAAATATCACTTTAGATAAAAACCAAACCCCATCTCTCCCCCAAAAGTGCCCTTAAATGAATTTTCTCGGAGAAATGTATCAAATAAAAGTTGTAGCTCTTTGTATGTGTAGTTGATAGCCAAGTTTGAAGAAAATCGTCGGAGTTTCAAGAAAATCGCCAGTTTTGAGAAAATTGCAAAAACCTGAAGAAAAAAAAATCATTTAATAAAGAAGTAAATTAAACGCTCTTCCGGTCATCCAATTTTTTTCAAACTCGAAATTTCCACAGACATTTAATTCTAATTAACATTATTTGATGACAGAATTGTATAATAAACTGAAATAGCACTTTAGATGAAAACTTAACCTTACCTCTCCACCAAAAGTGCTCTTAAATGAATTTTTCCAGAGAAATGTTTCAGATAAAAGTTGTAGCTCTTTCTTATGTGTAGTTGATATATTATGGTTGAAGAAAGTCGTCGGAGCCACTTTTTATATAATCGCAAAAAAGTAAAAATAAGCAACTAGTAAAGTGGTACTTCCGGTTGAGAAATTTTGACAGATAAACATTCTCAGATCACATGGTGATACCTAAACGGAATACCAAGTTTCAACTTTCTACGGTTTTTCGTTTTTGAGCAATGCTGGTCACATACATACACACAGTTACACGCACACACAAACAATTTGCTAAAAACACTTTTTTGGACTCAAAGGACCTCAAAACGGATATCTCCGGTGAAAACTCGATATCGAAAATTTGACATGATTACAATGCTTCCTCTCACTAGGTGTAAGAGAAAGTAAAAATTTCACAGGATACAATACTTCCTCTTACTAGGTGTAAGAGAAAGTAAAAATTTCACACGATTACAATACTTCCTCTTACTAGGTGTAAGAGAAAGTAAAAATTTCACACGATTACAATACTTCCTCTTACTAGGTGTAAGAGAAAGTAAAAATTTGACAGGATTACAATACTTCCTCTTACTAGGTGTAAGAGAAAGTAAAAATTTCACAGGATTACAATACTTCCTCTTACTAGGTGTAAGAGAAAGTAAAAATTTGACAGGATTACAATACTTCCTCTTACTAGTTGTAAGAGAAAGTAAAAATTTGACAGGATTACAATACTTCCTCTTACTAGGTGTAAGAGAAAGTAAAAATTTCACAGATTACAATACTTCCTCTTACTAGGTGTAAGAGAAAGTAAAAATTTCACACGATTACAATACTTCCTCTTACTAGTTGTAAGAGAAAGTAAAAATTTCACAGATTACAATACTTCCTCTTACTAGGTGTAAGAGAAAGTAAAAATTTCACACGATTACAATACTTCCTCTTACTAGTTGTAAGAGAAAGTAAAAATTTCACAGGATTACAATACTTCCTCTTACTAGTTGTAAGAGAAAGTAAAAATTTGACAGGATTACAATACTTCCTCTTACTAGGTTAAGAGAAAGTAAAAATTGACAGCTTACAATACTTCCTCTTACTAGGTGTAAGAGAAAGTAAAAATTTCACAGATTACAATACTTCCTCTTACTAGGTGTAAGAGAAAGTAAAAATTTCACAGGATTACAATACTTCCTCTTACTAGGTGAGTGTTACACATAAGATTTTTAGTATTGTATTCGTGGCAAATTTCGTTATCGAGCTTTCACTGGAAACATCCGCTTTGAGGTCCCCTGAGTCAAAAAAGTGGTTTTTAGAAAATGGTCTGTTTGTGTGTGTAAAGAAAAAGGAAAAATTAGAAAGTTCAAACTTGATATTCCGTTTAAGTATCACCATCGGATCAGACAGCAGGTTATCTGTCAAAATTCCTCAACCGGAAGTACCACTTAACTAGTTGTTTTTTCCTTTTTTGCTCCGACGATTTTCTTCAAAGTTGATATAGCAACTGCACATAGAAAGATCTACAGCTTTTATCTGAAAAACATTTATCTAGGAAAATTCATTTAAGGGCACTTTTGGGGGAGGGGTGGGGTTAAGGTTTCCTCTAAAGTGGTATTTCAGTTTATTACACAATTCTATAAATAATTAGAATTTAATATGCTGTTGTAATTCCGAGTTTGAAAAAACTGGATGACCGGAAGTGCGTTTTTACTATTGAGTATTTTTCAATTTTTGCGATTTTCTCCATAAAAACATCGACGAATTTCATTAAATTTGATATACTAACTACAAAATTTGTCAATCACAATTTTGAAAGCTGGAGTAAGAGAAAGTTGTGTGTGTGTATCAAACCAAATTTTTTTCTCTTAACAGCATTTATTTTAAATATTATTCGAGAATTAAACTATTCAAATGAATTAGTAAGTGAATATTCAGTCACATGATGATTGAAAATAAAAATTAATTCAACCCCTACAGTTCAGTAGATATTTGCTTTATTCTGCCGAGACAGAAAAATTCTCAATACCGTTCTTCATCTCGAATTATTGGAAACGGCATACTACATAACAGGTTTTGTCTGTAGACCCGAACTGAGAGGACGAACTAAATTGTGCAATAGATAGCGATTCGAGATCTTCATTCCTCAAAAAGTTGTTTGTTCAATGCGATGGATGACCTTTCGCACTATATCTTTCATAATAGAATCAAAGCAATGCACGTCTAACTGAAAACAACCTACAACTCGAACAATTCCTTTGATATCCTTTTGCACTTAATTGGACATTTATTTACCCTAAACATGGATTAGTAACAATTTTTACTTTATGTAAGATATTTAAGGCAATCTCTTATTGTCCATTTTGTCTCAGCCATCATTTTCACGAAAAAACGCAACACAGAAAAGATTCCTGTTTCGATTTTGACATAAAAAGAAAGGGTTGAATTAACCAGTTCCATAATCTTAAAAAAAAAAATGATGTGAAAGCTGAATATAATGTGCAATATATAAACACAGCTGGGGCGGGTGTTGGTGTAGTGGTTATGAGCATGGACTTGTAAGTGGGAGGACCCCAGTTCGAGTCCAGCGTTTAACTAAATTTTATATTTGTTTAAAAAATGTTAATAGTAAAGTAAGGTGCTCTCCGCCCCGTCCACGACACCTAATTTGGTAGTTGGACGTTAAGCCCGCCTGAAAAAATAGGCATTTACTTTACTTTATTTACTTTTTTTATATAAACACAGTTTTTACTAGAAACTCAAAGATATTCGTATGCGTTTCTCAAGACCACATTGTACAATATCTTTAAAATGATTTGATAGATCCTAGCGGTAATTTACCATGTGACTGGAAACCTTTGGAAATAGTTTTTCAACATTTTTTTCTTGTTCCTGGAAGAGGGAGTATTGCGATCGGGTCAAATTTTCGAAATTGAGTTTTCACTGGAAATATTTTTTTTGAAGTCCCCTGCGTACGAAAAAAAGTGACTTTCATATATGTATGTATTACGTATGAAGAAAAACGAAAAATTGCAGACTTGGTTTTCGCTTAGATTCTATCACCTCATCTGACAAAACAGCTCTGACTATTTTCTCTAAACTTCGTATACTATCTACATACATAATAAATATCTTACACTTTTGTTTGCCCGCAAAGCGTATCTGTTGTATGCAGTTATTTGGGGAGTAGCGACCCCACGGATTACCACAGCTCCAGTACTCTATGAACTTCGTCAGAACAGTACACAATACACAAACTAAGTATACTCTACTCTCCGTTCCTAGTTAACTGGCGTAAGCCAAGGGTAAAGGAATGGATTAGCTCAGTGGTAGCGCGCTCGATTACCAACGCCGAGGTCCCGGGTTCGAATCCAGCATGCTGCCTTTAGATTTTCTCTTCCTAGGAGCCTCTACAACTCACTGTCCGGTGATGGGCAATGTTGTCTGTTGATAAAGAATAATAATAATGTTTTATTTGAAACATAAAAGTAAATACATTTTCTTCAAAATAAAAAAAAAATAAAAAAACATTCTACGGCATGGAAATTCCGTCTGCCGGAGGATTAACGCAGAAAATATAATTACATTTTGAAAATTAAATAAATAAAAATTAGAAAGTAAATAACTAAATAAATAAAACAAAATATACACTACAGTAACACACAGTACTAAAATTACTACATAAAATAGAAGAGTAAAATAAAAAATTGACAGCTTGAAAAAATGAAAAAGAAACAGAATAATAAATAAATAAATAAATACAATAATAAATAAAATAAAGAATAATGAATAAATACTTGCTAATCTAAAAATATAAAAGAAATTATAATACTTCTGAAAAAAAAAGAAAAATACATAAATAGATAAAATAGAAAATAAGGAAACTGAAAAATAGCTTATTAAATGGCAAGAATGAAAAAAATTAAACAAAGTATTTAATATACCTAATATATTTGAAAGATATACGCAAGCCTTTGTGATGGATGCAAGAAATTATTCTATTTTAATTGAATAAAATTATATTCAACTTAGTTAATGCGAACTTGTTGGCAAAAAGGGTAACCCAGGTAGAAGAAGTCAGTTACAGGAGTGTACTTGAACCTTGTTAGCATTGTCTACCTCTTCTTCTCACAATTAGAAGACATTCCTTCAAGAACAGTCTGCATTCTGCTTTCAAAGAAGACAGTCTGAAACAGACATTCAAGCGAGAACACTTCAGGAAACGCTTTCTTAAACTCAGTGCCTGTGATAGAGATTTGCATTTATTCCACATAAAATCTGATTCATTAAGATATAGTTGTGATATTGTAAAGTACTTAAATTTGCTTAGAGAATATGTTTTAAAAAACAGTGGTGCACTCTTGATTATTACTAATACTTCTCTCTTAAACATATATACTTACAAGCCCCTTTACTAAACCGCTTACGCCATTACAAGCTACCACTACACTATAACAACGCACACCAATAACATTTCATTGGTGCTAGCTGTTTGGGATATTTTCAACCAGAATCCTCAAATTAACAAGTACGTACAGTTTTCAATTTACTGATTAAACGAATTATCCATCAGATAATTTTATTGCTTTTTCAATAATTTCCTCAGCGGAAATATCTTAAATATTTCCCAGAATTGAATTTTCTATTGAATTTCATTTTTAAAATTTTGTATTTTTACCACTGTACCCCAATCCCTTGTGAATTTTGAATTTATGAGTGTTCTTAATAGATCGCAAATTGTAAAGATATTACGCGATAATAACCTTTCTGTTGGCGGCAATTTAATCCAATTACCCTGACGCCTTGAAAAATATAATCTTTCCCAAAGTAGTAATTCTCTTATTTCCAAAATGTACAAGATTAATGGATAAGATATGGGCATCGACGCTGCTGTAGAATATTTACTTGCTCAGGAACAATTAGCCAATCCTCCTGCCATCCCCAGCAATCAACCTGCCCCTTGAGAAATTTACAATTAATAAATAGTTTACCCACCTTCGATGGAAAATTCAGCCAGTGTGTCCGATTTCCTAGACCAAATTAGCCATTGCGCTAGCCTTTCTTGCTGCGCACGACGCTGCGAAATTAGACATACTAGCACTTGGCTCTCAGGGTCTGCAAAAATATTTTATGATACGCAGAAAGCCGATTACAACGCCAGGGTACAATTATAACGTATCCTCTAATCTCAGAACGTCTTCTAACTAGATTTAGAAAAGAAAAAACCCCTCTAGTCCTCTTACAATAGATGACTAATATTCAGTCTCTACCCACAGAGTCTCCTGAAACCTTCGAGGATTTTGTGTGTCTATGTGGTGTGTTATATCTGTAAATTTTGTTTTGTGGTCTTTACCATGTGTGAATGTGTCATAAAATGGAGAGAATGTTTCAACAATTTTGTCTGCTTGTTGTGGAGAGAGATGGTTTCTGATCTTGATGGTTTCTGGCGTAATTGTTGTTGAAAGGCTAGTAATTGTATTTTTTCTTCGTGCGAAAGTTGTTGAATGGAATTTATGGTATGTTTGTGTAATGAATTTAGTATCTCCGGGTTGTAATGAATGCATGCGATTGTAAAATGTTTGATGATGGAGATCTCATGCTATGTGGTGTTTATTAGCGTAATTGCACAAGCTTATTATGTACGTTTGTCAGTGTGTGTGGCAAGTAAAGTCCTGTGGCCCGACTGTCATGTTGTGTCAACATTATGGAACCGTCTGGAATTTTTGTGTGAAGAGTATATGTATTGACTATGAGTGTGCGTGCCGGAATTATGATTTTATGTCGTGATGACAATGTTTCGGGTAAAGTTGTGTTTGGAATGGTATTAATTTGTGATGTTGTGTTGTTTGTTAAGAATGGAATTACTGTTTTATGTATGGTTATGTTCAAGTTTTTAAAATTTATAATTGCTTGAAATTTTGTGAGCAGATCTCTCCCAATGATCATTTCAAATTCATTTTTCAGTTGGGACGCTATGAATTTACCCTGAATTTTTGTGTTTTCGCCGATTGATAAATGAACGGTTGACAGACCATAGTTGGGGATAATCTGATTTGTAATCGATTTCAGGATTATATCAGATTTTTCGGGCCTCGATTTGACATGACTGGCATCAATGAGGGAATGCGAACCGCCTGTGTCTATTAACGCTTTAACTTTTTTGTTTTTAATTTGAACGGTAATTAATAAATTATTCGAATCGTGGAGTGCCGAGATCAGTACAGTGGTAGCCGTTTCAGAAAACGGCTGAGCGCCTAGTCGTTTTTTGAATTAAACCAGCATGCCTTTGGTGTGTGCCCACGATTTTCACATGTCTGGCATGTTGGTGGAATCCAGCGGTTTGAAGTATTACCACTATTAAATTTATTATTTGTACTACCATAATTATTATTACCCTTATTATTATTACTGTTATTATTATTGTGAATTTGTTTTTTGATATAAGGCCTACTTTGCCTGAAAGGACGATAGTTTGGCTGAAATTAAGGCTTTTTGCCAAAATTAGTGCGCGCTCTATTTCGATTTTTACATTCGCGATTCCAGTGGTCGCCTTGACAGAACTTACACGGCGACGGTGGTTCGGAAACTACGTTTCTTTTTCACCGCGATAGGACTACTTGGAATTTTTGCTTGCATTCATTGTGCCAGTGCATCCCAGCACAATGTTTGCAAGGCGATGGCGGTTTTTGTGTGGATTCTATAGGCGTATCGGACTTTTTTATTGCAAATATTGAACCTTGCGGTTCTGCGTTTTGAATATCTCTAAGGGCTGTGCCATAAGCTTGTGCCTCATCCAGGGTTTTCGGAAGTTTTATCTGTACCTGAGCCTTAATTGATCTAGGTACAGATTTGATGAAGGTGTCTGTAGTTAATTTATCTACAAGGTTTTGTAAGGTAAGAAGTGGATTCTCTTGTGTTTGAAAAGCACCGAGGTAGAAATATGTTTAATGCGATCAGAGAACGCTTCAAGAGTTTCATTTGGATTCTGATGCAGGCTGGTTATTTGTTGCAAAAGAACAATGGGCGTTTTTTCTTTTTTAAATCTGTTACTTAGATTTTCTATTGCCTTCTGATAGGTGAGAGAGACATTATTATTCGCGCATTGATTCTTAAAGGTATCAAAATAAATCTTTGCGGGACCTGTTAGTTTTAAAATCAAAATTTCTAATTTGTCCGCATCAGACCAACCCGACAGGACACTATAATTATTGAGTTGGTCGATGAAGCTGGAAATATCGCTATTGTGCGAACCGTCGAATATTAGTAAATTGTTTATCATCTGGAGATTCCTGATATTCACAGGATTTGCCTTATTGCACTTATTTAAAAGGTACGCGATTGCCCATCGGCTGTCTTTTGCTGACCATCAATAGTATAAGTTGCCATATTCTTAATTTTCGATAAGCTTTCTTTCAAGACTAATAAATTACCGCCTATTGGGAGATTATGTTTTTTGAGTTCTTTGATGATATCGGTTCTTTTCATAAAAGGAAAAAGGTTGATAAGATTTTAAATGTAAAAAGAATTGAGTGTAAAAAATGAAATATAAATAAGTAATGAAATAAATATATGTAAATATGTAAAACTGAAAGAAATGACTTACCTTTATCTTCGAAAATGTTGAAGCTGAAGCGCGATTCTCAAACGCTGCCACCAATATAATGGTGTTGATGAGGAGAGAAATTAGGTTTGATTAATTAGACGAGATATGAAGACACTGTTATAATATAGCTATAAATTTACACAAACTGCACTGGACTCGTAATGATTTTATGGAATAAAAGATGAGAGTAGAGATATGACACGATGCGATGTATATGGTTGAATCTGATAGATAGATATAGATATAGATATAGATGTCGTTAGGTAGATTCTCACTGGCTTATATACAGGTTCTCCTGCTTAAGTCAGAGAGTACCAGAGAGGGTCCTTCTCTCTCTTAATTCTCTCGTCTGTCTGCTCTCTCTTGCTGATGTAATTCTCTCTTCCTATTACAACACCAAAAACATTTCACTTGAAGGCAATAAGACTGTATGGTCAAATCATACGTCGACAATAATGCCATGCATGTCGCGCAAAGTCGATTAAACATTTACAATCTTTCTCGGAAGAAACGTTAAGAAAGGGTATCAGTGCAGACGCAGGAAAGGGGCTAAAGCCAAGGTGCCGCACCTGCAATTCACTAAGGGCAGAACACTCGCACAAAAAATGATATAAGCCCTTTCTCACAAAAGGATCACAGAGTGGGCAGTTAGCATCAGGCGGTCAAGCCATGGAATGAAATTTAAATGTAAGAGCTCACATCTGAGCTAAATGGCACTCAGCCTCAAGACAAAAAAGTTACATCATAATTAAGTTCTTTGTACAAGAAAAACCTATCAGAAACTTGAGCAAGCCGAACACTTGTTCAGTATGCCGAACCTTAATAGTATTTAGCAAAGTACTCAACTGTTCTTGCCAGAGAGAAACCTGATCCAGAGAACTATCAAACCCACAGAAGTATCTTAGCGCCAGCTCACATCAGTGCCTGAACCAAAAAGCATTCTGATGAATTGTCTCGATTGCCAGAATACGAGGTAAATGATGAGAGGGAAGATTTATAACCTTTAGACAATATCTGAAATGTAAATTTAAAGTAAACACTTTAAGAAGATCCAAAGAAGATTCCAAGTAAATCATGTAGTTAAGTGTGGAGGAAGGTAATGAAAACAACTTCTTCATAAAGAACCGCTGAAACTTCTCTAACTGCTCATACCTTTGAAAACCCCAGACCTGGGCCCCATAGCAAACAATGTAACGTAAACCCGCATCAAACACTTGTTTTTTTTGCATGGAGAGGGATCAATTGCTGAGCGATGAAATTCGACCAATTCCTATTAAGAGCTAATTTAGCTGCCGAAATTCTTTCTTTCATGTGGTATTTCAGGGAAAGGCGAGAAGAGAGCGTAACGCCAAGATACTTGTAAAGATTAACTACTTCCACTGGCTCACCCCTGTACCTCCATTGATCTGCAGAAGCCAGCCTACCCCCTTTCGAAACACAACAATTTTCAATTTTTCGAGATTAATAGCCAAATTCCATTGTTCACAATAATTCGTCAACAAATTAATGTTTCACTGCAAAGTAACACGGTCCTCCGCGAGAAAAACGATGTCATCCGCGTACATCAATACACTGATACGACGACCCCTAATATGTACCCCACTCTCAAGTACCTGAGGCAGGTCATCCAAAAAAAGTGCAAAAAGAAGAGGGCTCAAAATACATCCCTGCCGAATACCGCATTCAACAGGAAAAAACTCTTGGACACCCTCTTTACCACGAACAGCAGATTCAGCTTCGGAATAAAGACTTTTTAGAATACGTATAAATTTTGTTGAAACTCCAAGATTAAACAACTTCAAAAATAAAGCCTTCCTTGGAACACTGTCGAAAGCGGCTTTAAAGTCAACAAAAAAAAGAATATACTTTATTACCACTTTTAAGAAATTTAAGCTTAATAATGTTTGACAAGACAAACCGGTTATCGATTGTAGAATACCCTCGTCTGAACCCGCTTGATACTCACTGAGCAACTCATTGTTTCTAACAAAGGATTCCAATCGCTGAAGTAGAAGTCCAGTGAAAATCTTAGCAGAAGCGTCTAAGCAGGATATATCCCTGTAATTTCGGACATCATTATCATACCCTCGTTTAAAAAGCGGAAAAATGATGGATTTACTAAATGAGGTTGGGGTTACGCCAGTTTCAAACATGAAATTAAATAAAGGTAAAACACTATCCAAAAAAATTTCAGGCGCCTACTTATAAAACTCATAAGGCACTACTGTTGATAAAGAACACTACTTGGAGGCCGGCAGTGCACTAAGAATGCTCCAGGGGCACAATAGATCACAATAGGCACGTTCAGGTCGCATTGCAATAATCCCTTACAACAATCTCAATCTACAACACTTTTTTAAAATATACTCCCGGGAAAATTGATTTTTTGTATAGTTCGTGGGAAACAATAGCGTTCAGCTTTGGTCACTGCAATGTATGATTCTAAACCTATTTAATATTAATATACATTAGAAGCATTGCTAGCATTCCAAATTTGAAGAAAATTATTAACCGGAAATGCTATTTTACAGAATAGGTTTTTGAGTTTATTGGAGTCTCAAAAACTGCTATAACGTTTTACTTTAAACATGGAATACTTACTGCACAGATAAAACCTATCACTTTTATTTGAAACGTTTACCCGAAAAATAATATTTTTGATAATTCTGCGGTATTTAGGATTAAGTACAGGTTTGGTTCAAATTTTTTTTTCGCTCACTCCTAGACCACAATAGTAGAACTTCACTCATTGATGTCAACTAATCGATTACTATACAGAATATATATTATCGCGAATTATTTTAACTATAATTTTGTTCATTAGCACTTTAAATAAATATCTGTGGATTGTCATGAAGGATATTGTTAAAAGAACCACCTCCTATAGAACTGAATTAAAAGACGATCCCTATGAAACTAGGAAACATTTCAAAATAATTAGGTACATCTTAATATTCAAACGTTTTCATTTTGATCCATGAAATATACTCCGCAGTGTTAAAGTACGTTGTTTTTCTCCAGTTAAGTTTAGTATTGGCCTATATGAGTGACAATATCCCAAATTTACAAGAACCAGTTCACTAAAGGCAGGTGATATTTAAGAACCTCTTCTGCTTATTTTTCTTGTCTCTGAGAATGTAAACAAATCACAAAAACGGTTTCGTCTTTTATATTATAAAATTATAAATTCTTTCGCGACTCCTCAGAAATTCTGCATGATCCCCCCCCCCCACACAGAAAAGTGCAGCAGCGCTTTACTGCGATATACTTTATAATCTCCGACTTATGAGATCAAAAACAAATAAACCATTTTTATTATTGAAAAACAAACTTTTTTATTAAGAAAGATATTTCCATATTGACACTCAATTCCAATCACATCTCTCTTGATCAAGTTTGTCTAAATAACAATACTTACCAGTAAGAGTAAATTGGCCGAGATATTTTGATCTAAGATTTCTCAAAATTTACATTCAATCAGAAAGTGAACTGTAGAGTCAGGCAGATTATCTGAGCAAAGTTTACAATTAGCTACAGGATTGAATTTGTAAATTTTATTTTTTTAAATGACTCTTGGGTATTTTTCATTGGCTACTCTTATTTGAGAAAGTATTTTTATAAATTCAAACTCCACGTTTAACTTTAGATAATATTTTATCATGAAAATTACTGAGAAACCTAATATAGCTGTCATATTTACAGTTATAAATTTTATTAATATCTAAACTTATCAGGTGCGATCTATGAGCGTTAATTAATCTGTTTTTACTTTTTTTCACTTCGATATAGTTGTTAGATTTCCATAAATCTGTTGCCCCAATTTTTTCAAGTGAAATCAGAAGAGAACTACACCAATTTTAAGGCATTTATAGGTGGTAAACTAATTTGTATAATCTATCATAACACAGTCTAGGAATACGGATGTCACCTATCTGTAGCATGACCTCTACCAATTAATCAGTCTGACAAATGCCTAAAAATACCCTACCGGTTTCGATTCTAACTAAGGCGTCAGGAGTTGTTTTGGGCAGCTGCAATAGGGAAGGAAAGTGAATCTGAATTTTATCAAGTGAGTCGACATAAGGAGCGGACCGTACTTCCCCGCAATACATCAGAACACTAGCGACCATTGAGTCAAATAACCTTCTTTTGGCTTCCCAAGAGTAGGACTTGCCCTTACACAGAATGTACTTAACCCTTGTTGACGCTTCATACCTAATGCCTTGCTGTGGTCACTAGCTTTTTTAAACTTACCATTAGATGAAAAAATTACGCCGAAGTATTTGAATTCTTTGACGGTTTCAATCTCATTTTTATTATATAAAACCTTCCTACATTTTCCCAGATTTCCTCCTTTATGGAAAGGCAAGACTTTCTTTTTGTCCACGTTAAGTTTTAAGATATTCACTTCAACATACTTATGCAACAAATCCAACTTAAATTGAATATCTTGCCATGAGTAGCCCAGAATCACGATGTCGTCAGCATATAATAACCTAAGGACATCATTCTTTTCATTAACACTGAAACCAACCGTACCATGATTCCTGAAAAACCGAAATATTCGCACAAGTACAGTGAGAACAGGAGAGGGGAGAGATTTCCTCCTGAAGTACGCCCTCTGATACTTTAAAATCCTTTGTCAATAAAAATTACGGCTTTCTCATATAAGTCTCCAATTATATTTGTACATTTGCCATAAATAGATCACTGGCCTATATGTTTATCGATATTTTTGGTGTTCGTTACGACCGTTGTATTCAATATTGTAAATTGGATATTGAGGTTCGGTCATACAAAAGAACTCTTTTTAAATTTCTACCGACGTTTCGGCAAATTTATTGCCTTCTTCAGGGTCTGTACAAAGGTTTCAATACAAATCAATAAAAAATAGAAACATAAAATATGAACTTAAAATAAATATTTTCAGAATAAACATTTTTTAAAATAAACTATATAAATATAAACTAAATAAACAGTATGATATATATCGCACATTTAAATTTATTTTAAACTATTGTTGTAGAACAGATCAATATTAAACTAAATCACAACTATTAAATAATCTAAATCACAACTATTGAAAAATATGTGGCATATATAAGAATGGAAATAACTTAGGAAATGTACTTACTGCTGACTGAAAATTTGTGTGAGTACATTTCGTAAGTTATTTCCATACTTTACACATATTTTTCAATAGTTGTGATTTAGTTTAATATTGATCTGTTCTTCAACAATAGTTTAAAATAAATTTAAATGTGCGATATATCATACTCTTTATTTAGTTTATATTTATATAGTTTATTTTAAAAAATGTTTATTCTGAAAATATTTATTTTGAGTTCATATTTTATGTTGTTTCTATTTTTTATTGATTTGTATTAAAACCTTTATAGCCTGAAGAAAGCAATAAATTTGCCGAAACCTCGGTAGAAATTTAAAAAGAGTTTTTTCTATGACCGAACCTCAATATCCAATTTACAACATTTATCGATATTTGTTAGTTTTTTGTTGCCGCTTGTTCTATATCTGGATCCTTTTTATTAAAAATATCCCTTCACACTCTGCTTTTGAGTTCCCTTAATTAGTATTTTAGAGTACAGTAATGAATTAATTACCGTACTTTATTGATTTCGAATGATTGTGTGTTTACGGTATTCGATATAAATCGATGAGACCATAAGCAAAGCTCGTCAAATAGTATCGTCTATGGATGTATCGCCAAACCTTATTTTTTAAAGCTTACTTTCAAACAAAAGTGATATTTATTACAACAAATACACTTGCATAATAAATTTTTCGTTTTCTTTATTTTGTTGAAATTTACAATTGTAACAATAGTATAAAATTAAATTGGTATTTATTTGACATACACACACTATAATTTATACTGTTAGGGTTCTTAAAAAAATAAACATAGATAAATATGCAGTCGACACACAATTTATTCTCAAATTTAACAATAAAACTATGTACATTAAGTAAACAAAAACATTAGGCATATACAGATTAGTAAACATAAAAAACAAGGTTGAGAATAAGAAAGTAAACAACACGAGCCGCGAAAACATGTGTACTGAAAAAAAAGAATATTCTTTCCCAACATTAAAACAAATCGATTCAGAACCATACATCGATAGCGGCTATAATTCTTAACATACTCCCACCTTGAAACGCAGGAGCGTTTCAACAAAGATTAACAGAAATTTCAGCGGTAGACTCTTCCGCACTTCGTCTTCTTCAGAATTTGCTCTTCGTTATGCTCACTGGTTGATATCTCATCTGGCAAAACCTTTCCGCTTTGTTCAGGAACCTCACTTTGCGTTTCACGGAGAATATTTCCAAAGAGAATATTATCTGGATAGGACGGTGCAGCTTACCCTCAGCGGACTGTAGTTCAACAAGCCTACATCTACCGTCTCGACCAGCAATGATCTTTTTTACCACGGCCAATGGCCACTCCAACTTCTTGTCGTTATCTGAACCTATTAGTACTTCCTTAATTCTAGGTTTCTAGAACTCTTACCTTCTTCAACTGATGATGAAAACTGACCAAGGTAATCACTCCTAAAGCGCTCCCTTAATTTCTTCCTCACGTCATTCAAATTGTTCAATAGTTGAAGCTATTGGAATCCATCAAGTCCAAGTCAGGAACTCCTCCTTCCTGAATTTCTTGAAGAAACATCCTCGGAGATATTGGAACGGGCGTCTCGTTATCTTCTGACATATAGGTTATTGGTCGAACTTTGATTAGAGCTTCACAGTCACATATTACGGTCTCCAATTCTTCTTGAGTAAGACCTTCTCAGCATCTTCCTAAGTAGCGTCTTCAATATGCCTATCAAACGAGAAGCCTCCCCACCATGCAGCTGTGGGCGGATTAAACCGCCACTCTATTCTCAATGGCATATTGCCTGGTAATTTTGTTCCAATCTAATTTTCTACTTGCATTATCAAACCCTTTGAAATAGTGCCATTGTTGCTGTACGTAAGAGAAGGCCTACCACGTCGAGCAATAAATCTTCGAAAGGCTCTCATAAAGGCTTGAAAACGAAGGCACTACTTCCAGGTGGGAAGCTCGATACATTTCACAAGTAAATATACAACTTTAGGTTTTCTCTCCGCTCTTTAAGAAAAGAGTCCCTGCAAAGTCTGTTTCTGTTTCCTCAAATACTCTCGCATTCCTAACTCTGTCTTCCGGTAATGCCGTTATTGAGCCATTCAACAAATATTTTCTCATTATGTCTTACCTTGCCAGAAAATTCCAACTTCTTCAAAGTACTTTCTAGTCTCTTCTTCGCCAAGTCAAAATTTCGAGGTAATGGGGATTGGTCTTCCACCCACGGCAATTCTATCTCATAGCGCCCATCATCGTGAATAATCACTGAAAAGAACATCAAGCGTCAATATTCTGTTGCTCTTTACACTTAGTCTAGACGGGATCCCTTATGCCTAAGATATCTAACTGCCACAAATCTGAAACGTTAATCTCTGTGGTTAATAAATTAACATGTATTTTGAAGTCGCTGCCATGTCCTTTTACTTTACGTATAATGGCCCACCCAAAAGAGTTTCTAACGCTATCAGCCCGTTATCGAGCAATTTTCTTCTACAGTATGATCTTGTCTGCGATGTCTGCTCCTACCAAAATATCAACGGGACCTTCTTTTGTATCCGTCAAAATGATCTCTTTAGCCTATAGTTCTTCAAACAGGGACTCTTAGCTGCTACCGGGAGAGATGAGCAGATTATGTCACTATCTAGCGCTTCAAAATTGCAACAGTAATTATTACTCAGACTTGCTAGCCTTACCGTATAGCAGACAAGGTATTTTACCTCTGTCTGGGCACATCCGAATAACACGAGCCAATTTTTTTTTCTGAGAGGTTGTAAATTCATTGACTGGGCTAAACGTTGAGATACATAGGAACGCTGTGGTCCTGTATCTATCAGCTGACGCGCCATGTATTTTCGTTCTTCTTTAACCTTCACCCAGAGAGTCTGCAATAAAACATAATTAAAATTAGTATTTGAAAAATTATGTTCACCTTCCGTCACCGTTTTCTCTGAGTTGATCCTTTTCCTTTCAGGATAAAGCAATGGATGATGTTTCTATGTTCAAATAATGCACTTAATTTTTACTTTACATTGTCGAGAGGTGTGTCGTCTCTTCAAACAAGAGAAACAACAACCCTTTTCCTTCAGCACTCTTCGGATATCTTCGACACCCATCTCTCTAGCCTTGAAATAGTTCTCACTAGGATGTGTTCCTTCGCAGAACAAACAATTCAATATATCTCTTGTATGAGACTTGACATTGATGAAATCAGCGGCTGTTGGGATCGATGCTCGTTTCTCATGGTCCACATATTTCTTGCCACTGTTATTAATACTGGAAACTTTCCTCATTTCCCCTACAGCTTTATGTTCTAACACTCCCTTAGGTCTGCTTTCCTCTGGATTCTTGGCAAAAGTTTCGCGGGCCAGAGACATTCACTCTTCACTTTCCACTTCTCGTCAGAAAAATGTTAATAAAGGCTCTACTTGCATATGCTCTGCCTCTTGATTCTCAACATCTTCAGATGGTCGCCTTCTCTCCCATTCTCTTAAAATATTTTCAGGGAGTGACGATTCCATAAGAGGTAAGAGCATGTTCGCAAAATCATTCTTGGCAACGCCAAGTGTCTCCAACGCTCTTAGCTGTGCCTCCAATTTATCATCCACTGTCCTAAGCGGCATCTTACTAATTTCAAACGCTTGAGCATTAGCTACTTTAAGTAACTCCCTCACGCACATTTTAATGAGCAGTCCTCTTCGCCCAAATCTCTTTTGTACTCGACTGATTTTGGATAATTCTTTTCTGAAGGTGGGGAGCTTTCCAATAACTCTCGCGCTGGTGAACCTTCCATCGTAAACTGTAACAAATACTGAAATTTTTCATCATTTCCTAACTCCTCATCTTCGTGAATTCTGCGTTACATCGTCTAAAATCCTATCCAATTCTACAACTTGCCGTCAAATTTCTTTGGTTGCAATTTAAAAAACTTGATATTCCTCGTTTTCCTCGGAGCTAATATACTCTCAGCGTTGCTGCAAACATCTTCCTTAAACTTACTAACTAGTTTTGACTTCGTAATATTAAGAGTTAACCACCTCTCTCTAAATTCTTCACATTTATCAAATTCACTCTCGTATTCATTCTGTCTTCCAGGCCAGTCCTATAAGACTTCTTCCAACTTACTATAGATTTCAAACAATCGTAATGCTTTATCATGTGCCTTTACATATTCTTCTTCAATTCTTGCCATATCTAAATTCTCTGCCTTCAAAAGTAATTCTAATTTATCAAAATATAACGTTGTGAAACGTCTGAGATGAATTCTTGCATTTTTGTATCTTAAATAATTATATTCTCTTACCTTATCATCATCCATTTCGGCAATTTCAGTGAGAAAACTTTTTCCAATAACAAAATAAAAGCTTCCAGACAAGAAGGTTTTCAGACTTACTCTCGACTGTTTATTTTCTATCAACTTTTTAATTCCCCACAAGGGATGCCACATGTTAGGGGTTCCCAAAAAAATAAACATATATAAATATGCAGTTGAGAAAAACACACAATTTACTCTCAAATTGAACAATAAAACTATGTACATTAAGTAAACAAAAACATTAGGCACATACAGATTAGAAAAAGCATGGTTGAGAGTATGAAGATAACAAGAGCCACGAAAACATGTGTACTGAAAAAAAGACATAATTTCCCAACATTAAACAAATCGATACATAACCATACATCGCTAGCGGCTGTAATTCTCAACATATACTGATTTCGAAAATAATTTAATTAATAACTATAATGTAGCACATTTTGCGGCACACCTAACATCCTATCGCGACACACTGGTATGCCTGGAACCTTGCTGTGGAGAATCAAAGTGATAATCACCCGGCATCGTGGTTAAAATGGGGTGGACAATTAATAGCAGATTCTGAATGTGATTTGCCTGAACTAGCCATATACATAAGTGCTTTTCTAAGTGGCCCTTTTTTAAGTGATTCAAATCAATCGCGTCATGAGCCATGGAGTCAGTTTTTTTAGACATTCCTAAAAGTAATCAATTTCTTTAAAATAAGATTTTTTATTTGACGTATGCAGTAAATATTTTACCTTCATATTTTCCTCAGAAACACTTTTTCATCGTTGAAATAATTTTTTTTTTTTCTAAGTATTTGGAAAATAAAAATACCTTTAATAAGAAATTGAAATTAATGTTTTACTATTTGTGAAAAAAAATTTTAATAATTCCCCTGAGATGTAATTGGCCGCCATATTATAATTTCATATAGATTTAATTTCCAAAACTTGCCACCAAGTTGCCAATAGCAGCACTTTCCTGATATTTTATTTTTGCTTTTTGTGGCCCCAAATCTGAATTTATTTTAATTTTTTTTCTAAGAATTTGGCTTCGTGTGAGCATCGTAACTGAAAAATGTTAAGTCAAAGGAAATTGAAATGTTATAAAATATAATATAATACAAAGATGTGCCTCCTCATACGTCATGTTTGTCAAGAAGATTCAGTTAAAATTTAATGAGCCAGAAGTACAATCTTTTATATTTCTCCAACTGTGTTCCTTAACTCATGTTTTGCTGAACATATAAAGTATCTCTATGTTGATTAGAATACTTTTCTTAGCTTTTTTGTTTTTAAGTAATGGTAAAAATAAAGAAAGTAAAAAATTGTATAAAAATAATTTATTCATCACAAAAAATATGCATGAATAAAATGAATGAAAAAAACACCTAGAGGAAACTTAAAAAATTATGGTTATAAAAAAACATTAGTTTCATTAGTTGGTTAGTAAATTGTTCTCGATAGTTACTAAAATCCTAAGTTTCTCTAGAATAGTGTAGAGCAGCCAATTCTTCAGGAATCTTGGCATCACCGTGACCTATCTTATCTGACAATATAACCACCATCTACCTGCAGAGGTAGATTATTTGTGTGCAATTATTTGGGTTTGATGTTGTGTTAGGTATGCTTACTCACCCACATCGATTCATTCACATTTACACATTATACACAATCACAGGAGACTGACTATATATTATGTAAAAACATGGAGTCGCAATAAACCTTTTTAGAGGTAGCAGAGAATTTGGCTTTATAGTCACTTAGGAGAGAAGTCACATCTAATATCCTAAAAAAACAACTAAAAAATTATTATTCTTGCCTTATATTTCTTTTCCAGATTTTACATGTTACATGTATTTTACATGTACAGATTTTATATTACTGTAATATGGGCTACTAGATGTTTAAATGGTTTTGACTGAGCTGTCGCTATTATAAGAAAGAATTCTGTAAACATAAAGATTAAATAAAATTTAAGGAGTTTCGGACGATCGAACCAGATTCATTGCATTGGCAAATATAGAGGTTTGATGAGGCCTGGAAAAATTATTTAAAAGAAAGGAAGAACCAAAAACAAAAATCATGTTAAAAAGAATTAACCAAAAATTTCTCTTTTTCAAAGATATTTTATTTTGTCCCTTTTCATAGCATTTTAATAGATAACACTAAAGAGAATTTATCTTGCGTACGTCTTGCATTGTTAACCCACATTTTGTAATATCGCCATCACATACATCACAACAATTACGAATACATTATTTCTAGCTGAACTAACTGTAATCATTTATACTTTTTTTGCCCCGGAACAAAAAAAAAAATGCGCCAATAAAATCATTATTTGTAATATATGTATATATATATATATATTTCTTATGAAAGATTAACTTTACAAACAATCTAGTCTTTACTAATTTTTTTTTTTCTTATTCATAATAAATAATTAAATAAAAACAATTTCATATCCAATTTTTTTGTTTTTTCATTTCTTTATAAATTATATATTACAACATTTATTATTTATAAAATTTAATTATTTATTCATTTTTACTTTAATTACACATAAACATTGTAAACAACTTTGTATTAATTGCTAAATATTTGCACACAATTTTGCATTTATTTTAATCACAATATATATTGTCCAAATTATAATTTTTTTTTTTATTCACATTAATACAAAAATTAGAATGCTTTTTTTTTAAATCTAAAATTAAAAGCAATTAATTAATAAACAATAAAAAACAGATATAATAGCCATTTACTAAATCTAATAAGAATAAGTCTGATGAATAATAATAACCTTGAGTATTTTCTTTAATTCTGGAAGCACAAAAGGTACTTTGTATTTTCTTTTTTTTTGGAAGACAAGATTTCCTACAATCAAATTATTATTTTACTAATTAATTAATTACAATACTAGCCTTATTAATTAAATCAGCCCACTTACTTAATTTATTAAATTGGAAGACATGATTTTCTTTTTTATTTCTAAATTAAATTTATTAGTTATGGCAGTCTAAAATTAGTAATGATGTTGAAAATCATTGCCAGCCGAATCATCATTTTTTTAATGCTAGAATATTATAGTTTTTTGCTTATTTTTCTCTTAGACCTACAATTCAGATAGCCTAGTTTGGGTTTGTTTTTATTTAATTGTTTGGAAGACATGATTTATGGAAGACATATTACTTGTTTTGTTTGTTAGTTCCTTATTTGGAAGACATAAATTTCATTTACTTACAAACTAATTTTAAAACCTTAACAACAAACATATTAACTGACATTTTCTTGGTAAAACTTTCAAATTAAACCATTACTTAAAACAAAAAAACTGGGTTTTGGATTATTTTAGCTTCCGGCAAAACAAAACAAAAAACAACTCGATATTCTGTAATAGTGCATTTAAAAAGGTTGTCTTAAAACGGAAGACCGATCTGGAAAGCTTTGACCATAGCTGAGCCAGAATCATATACGCCGATCACGCCAAAGAGAAAGCCAAGAAATATGATAAAGCAATCATAAGCAAGTGTAGTCCATGCCAATTGGTCGCCTTTCAGTTTTAAATGGAAATAGCATGGCCAGATGAATGACAACATGGTACCAGTTAAAGAACCAATGAAACCCATTAAAATTGCAAAGTGTGGAATGGATATAGCCATTAGGACTGTGGCTAACACCAGCGTCACTCTGAACGCCAATCCCCATACTTTCAGCTGTCCATCTAGATGCCAAATTGTAGGAAATGGATTCTGTACAAAGAAGGATTTTTCAATTAATTCACAAGCGGCATAATAAGGCAATGGATAACTTAATACTGCTTTTACAACTAGAAACAAATTCACCATTGCTTTGAAACTTGGACTGTGCAAATTGTTAGTAATCACTTGCTGAGTGTCATTTTGAAATGTTAGAAAACAGACATAACCAAATAAAGATTTAAAAGCAGCTGCCGCTATATGAGACCAGTCAAGCATCCAATTAAACTTAGATCTATCCACCAAATTTCCTTCTAGTGTAGGCAGAAATATCTGCGAAGTATAGGAGAATACAATGACACCCAGACTTATTGGAAAATTTTCGAAATCTAACTGCCATTTCACTTTTCCCCATCCCCAGTTGGGCAGCTCGGTTAAACAGTACGCAAATATAACAAAGTTGATTATCAAATGAGACATGGTACACCAGAAAGAAAGTGTCGATACGCTGTGTAACGATTTTAGAAAACTAAGCGGTACCAAGAAAATACCAGTTAACATCATCCATGATCTTGTATCAATTGGACCATCTGGAAAGGTTCCGACCATCAGATCCCCGCACACAACTACGTATAAAATGCAAGTCATCAGTAGTTCGATTAATTGGGCTGTATTTACCGCTCGGGCACCCCATACCGGGCCGAATGCCACAGCAGCAATGGCAACATATGAATCTCTGACTCTAGTTCTGTTGCCTGATTCATCTACCTCGTACAGACATTCCACCAGTATTTTGCCAGTATAACAACAAATGTGGGCTATTCCAATCATGGCCACTATCGCCCAGTAACCACCTCTCAGCACGGCGAACGGCAGGCTCACGATAAACATTCCCTGCAATCAATGAAATATTATTCTTACTTTAAATATACAAATAAAGACAGTTAATATTATATTAACATAGTTGAAAATGAATAAATTAAACAATAAAATTTGCTGATAATATCGTAAGAATGTATTAAAACTGGTATGAACAAAATGAAAATGGCAGACCGATTTTTTTTTTTTTTTATTTATTTAATTGTAATACAGTACCAACACAAATTTTAAGACCGAATAAATAAAAAAAATCTCTCATTTGTTTTAAGATACATAATGAACTTCACTAAACATAATTTATTTCACTGTTTAATTAAAAAATTCTATCTCAGTGTTTACACTTCCTTATTGCTGAATATTTTAGATGTTAAAGTGCTCTCGGAGCAGAAAAAATGGTTTTTAGAAAGGTCGTATGTGAATGTCTTTTTTTTTTTTTAAACAAACTTGACTTCCTTTTACTATCAAAAGGGAATTCGATAGACGATTTCGGTCAAAATCCCACAAAAGGAAGTATAATTTTACAGAATGGATATTATAATTTCCAAAAAGCTCCAATGATTTTCTTTAAACTTCGTATTCATACTAAACACCCACAGCTCTACCACTTCTATTTGAAACATTTTACTGGAAAATGGTGCTGTGTAAAGAGTGTCGTTAAGATTTCTAAAGTGTCATTTCAAAATAAATTAAATGTGTTGCATAATCTCCGTGGTTGAAAAAGTTAATTGACCAGTACTGAATGATTTCAGTTTTTAGCGATTTTCTTCAAAAAGATACCAACGAGTATCTTCATATTTGGTGCACGATCTAGACTAGACCTAATATTAATTTGTTTGAAACCTTTCTCCACGAAAATTTATTTTAGGAGTTAAATGTAATAACTTAAGAGAAAATTAACAATTGGGTATGAGAATTTCTGCAAGGAAAAACAATTTTATTGCCTTATCAGAATTTAAAAAACAAAAAAAAACAAAGCAATGATCAATTTTAAACACTATCTCGGATAAAGTGCAGTTGAATCTTTATCAGCCACGTTATCTAATGAACTTTAAGAAAAAAATATCTGATATCAAACCTGCCAGGACTTCCTTTTATTACAATTCTAATTGACAAATTTTCTTCAAACTTAGAAATTTGAGTGTTTCGTTAGCGCTAATATTACATAAACTTAAACGAGTTAAGGTGATGTGGTAGGGTGCAAGGTTTTTACCAGACATGCGAGGAGGTAGCAAAATGCAACAAATCCTAAAGTACTGAGAAAGAGATAAACGCTTTTTTTCACCCATAATCTCTCTAAAAACCAATTTTTCCGGAAACCCAAAAGGCATATTTTTTATACAAGGACAATTATCATTCTGAGAACTCAAGGAAACCAGAAAATTTCCGAAAACCATTCACTAAAGTCGTACCAGCGGGAAACTGATTTCTTCAATCTTGAAATTTTGATATAAAGCATTTACCGTTATAATGTATGGAAGAACCGTCCTTTGCACTGACACGACACTTAACCCTAAAAACTCTTAAGCCTCACAGAACCCTAGAAATGAATTTTCTAGGAAAGCTGTTTCAAGCAAAAGTGATAGGACTTCCAATATTATAGTTAATATAGAATAAAGGAAAGGGCAGTGTCCTAACGCCCACAATCACCGCGTCCTTAAAAGATTCCGGTATTCGTATACAGACCCCAAAGCTGCCTGAAAGGTATAGTTCGTCGCTGCTAGCGATTCATCGCCCAATTGAAGAAATCTCGTTCTTGCCAGGCCCTCGCAATGGCCGAGGATATTTTTCCCATGAACTCAATCAAAAATTTGATATGTTCACAATTCTTCTCTTAAAGCAGTAGTAAGAGAACGTAATAAAGAAATTGATAAAAAGTTGCGATTTATCTTAAGGTATATGATTCTTTGGAAGATTCAAGAGAATGAATGGAATGGTTGAGAGAGAGCCTTCAAGAGGAGGATGTGAAAGGGAAGAAATCTATCTCACTTGATCAACTCTCAACAGAGAGCATTAGCATCTTTTCTCTGACGATCTCCATAAAAAAATAGTTCCTATCATTTATCATTAACAAAATTTTTATCCTTACAACTCTTATTTATCTACTCTTATTTACTCTTATTTTTATCACCCAAAGAAAAATATAATAATAATAATCAAAGTACATGAAACTCATGCAAAAGAAATATTAAAAATCTAAAAACAATTTCACTACCATATAAAACTTGTACTTGAGGATCTATAAAATTTTCAATGGATGTAGATTCTTGAAAAATTTGGTCAGTTTGAATAAAACAATATTTACTTCGCCAACGTTTCGTCTTATATTAAGACATCATCAGGGCTATAAAATAACAAATAGCAGTGACTAAACAAAACCAGCAACACACTCCTTTTATGATTCAAAAAAGATGAAAATGACAACAATAATTTTTATCATGCATAAGCATACCTGAGTTTTTTCTACAATAAAGTACAGTATGGAGGCCAAAACATAATTCCATTAACTCCACAATCAACTGATCAAATTTCTCAAGAATCTTACATCCATTGTACACTTGGTCAAATATTAATGCTTTTTATAAAATTTTCTTTAACATTTTTATATTAAACCTGCATAGGATAGCCAATAGTATAATATAAATAAAAAAAAAAAACCTTAATGGTGCGACCAATGAGAAAGAAAGAAATCTGAGAAGTATGTAACTCAATAAAATAGACAAAACAAAGATTCCTACTTGAATGGCGTTTGTAACATTCCAGGCTGCCTGCCATTCATTGATCTTATGACGAGATTTACCTTCGACACCTCCAAATGAATCTCCATCTTCTGACCATGAGTCTCCACAGCCTGGGCTGCCTTGAGTTCCTAAAAACCCCAGAAATTTTTTTTTTTTCATCCAAATTCATTACTGACTTTAATAAATTTAGCCAATAACTATTTAACAGAGTACCTACCATAATCGGCCATTTCATGACTACTTCTTCGTATATTTCCACCTTCATGGACATCAACCCCTCTCATTTTCTGTAATAATTCCCAACATTGACCAGGTTCTGGTATCCATGACCGGATTGTTTCCCTAGCTACGTTCACCGTGGCCGCTAGACCAGGCAGCCGAAATGGGCCAAACTGATTCATTCTAAAATAATAAATAAAATATTGAAACACATACGAATATTTTAAATATTAATAAACTATTGGGAATATTTATTATTGTTATTTGTAATTATTCTTTTCAGATTTTAAGTGTTTGTTTTCAACCGACCGAGGCTTATTCATTCATAACTTACAACTTCTAATTTTATAACTAATCTACAAAAACTTTTCTTTATGATTACTAAGCTGCTGAAGCGACCCAAACTTTTTGGGCAGTACCCCTGTTGTGTTTTTTTTATTTATTTATGGCAAACATTGCTTTGATTTCCAAATCGTCAGACCTTAAAATTATTAGATTTTTATACGGTAATGGCCAGAATTATACCTGGTACTGCGGTATAAACATCTTTTCTTTTTTATACAAGAATAGTTATCATTTTGTTGAAGGAACTGGAAGAAATTTTTTTTTAAATATTCCGATAAAATTTCAATTTACAATATTTAACTTTTCAAAATAGATTTCACTCTTATTTGTGAAGAAATCAACGAAATTGCTGGTTATTGGCCTATAAATAACCAACATAAAACAATAAATAAAAAATCTAGCTCAAATGTTCACACTCCTCTTTTTGCACTTCTCAGACCAATAATTTTCTTCAAACTCGAAATTGTTGAGAGGGAAACTCTTCTTTCTTTAACTTTCTAGAACTCCCCTAAAATTAATTCTCCCGAAATTCAATGGAGGTGATATTATTATTATTACTAAACCATGGGTGCCTATATGCATGGGACCTAAGCCAATATGGTCTTTTATCCCCCCAATTCAACCCACTACTTAACCACCCCAGTAGTTTACCGGTTTGTCTGCAATATCCTAGGATATCCTTCAACTCCAACCCTCCCAGATGTACGATACCTAGTACCATCAAAACGGGGACACTGACATAGACAGTGATATACCGTTTCCCTGACTCCATCAGCACAATTCTGGACTGGACGTTCTCCCTGATTTATGCAAATGACTGGCTACCCATGTGTGTCCAGTCACTACTAAAGTTCTCAATCTTCTCTTATTCAGGGAAGGGAGGTGATCTGCTTTAATACCTTCGATAAATCTTTTGGTCTGGAGGCACTCCATCGTATCCTGCCAGTGATTATATATATGTATATAAGATATATATATATATATAGGTTTCTTGTGAAAAGCAACAATTTTTTTTTTTTTTAAATGTTATATATATATACTTATATAAACATTTTAATGAAAATTGTGGTGCCTTTTACAAAAAAACTGCACAAAACAAGTAGAAAAAAATTCGAGTTTACTGTTAATTTTGATAAATTATTTCGTTTTGAATCATCCAGGAAACATAAATATTTTATCCCATATTCGCAAAACCTCAAAGATGTATTTTCCAGAGAACAATCACCTTTCAAAAATCTGATCGAACATTTAAGTGAAGCAAGAGAGCAATAATCTTTTAATTTATTATTATTTTTTTTAATCAACTGAATTGCAACATAAAATACCTGGTGTTGTCTTTTTTAATGAATAGCAAATTGTATGCAAAAATCTTTGCAAAATTGTACGCTGGAAATTTGAGTACTTACAATCTACAAAGTAAATATATTAATTATTATTTAATTTTGTAAAGGTTCTTAGTTTTTATTTTGTAATTACCGAAGATAAAAAAAGGAAAAATAATGTACAGACATTGATTAAAGGAATATCTAGCTATATGTAAAATCTTACATATATATATATATATATATATATTTGGAAGCTGTATCTGAAATTCTGTTGTTTTTTCTAGCAGATACTTCTATCAAATAAAAAGCATATTATTTGTTTGTCTGAATTTAGAACTGAAATTTTAATAAATAATTTATAAAAAAAAAACATTCTCACCTAATTCAATTGATTATTGAAGGCCTGGATCTTAGTTCATATCTGTACGGGTGAAATGATCTAGGCGAATATGTTAGTTGTTTTACTTCCTACCACATTCTTTTAAAAAGGAATCTGGAATTGTTATCTTTTTTTTTTCCTCCACTTTCAGCACAGACCTCTTTATTATTATAAATATCCTATCATAGATTTTCCCCAAATATCTACTTTCAATGACTTGCCCGGAACCCCCCAGTTAGGGGTGGCCGATGGTAAGGACAAACTAACATTACGAGACCAATAACTCCGTACACACACACTCTCACAACCACAAGTTGGGGGGCGTGCCTTCCGACTTCATGAATTGATCGAAGCGATTGTCGCGCTTCTCGTGGGCGTTACAACTTTTTTGCAACAATCCTTGCCCAAAGTCAGACAGCTATGGCTTTTCCCTCAGAGTTTTGAAAAATTTTCATCATAAGAAAAGTAAAATTCATTACTTATATCACAATAACTCTTATTTTCAATGTATATGTAAAAAAAAAAAAAAAAAAAAAATGAATTGAATATTAATAATCTGCGCAATTAAATGTATGCAAAACTACAGTGCTTTATCAACAACTTATTTAAATTTATTCTACTTTATGAGAATTACTATAATCCATGGGTAAGACAATTACAGAAAAACCATTTATTTCTGTATTATTTATTCACATCCCAGAAAATGTACAGATTTAGATAAAACAATGTTAGAGAAATCTAAAAGCTGAAACATAAAAAATGAGTATGACTGCATAAGTCCTTGATTCTGAGTTTTTTATTTTATTTTTTTGTATTTTAGATTATAGTTATTATACTAAATTATATCTGTGAATGTTTATTATTCAAAATTATAATTTTACTATTGCAAATCATTTTGGAAACTAATAAATTTAAAATTTCTTTCATTTTCGAATATTTAAATTTTAGTTTATTTATATCTTTTTTATTTGACTAATTTAATCTTACCATTCTTGGGCACTGAAATCCGAGCAAGTTTAGATTTTTCCTAAGAGTTTGCAGCCCAAAGATCCTGGTGGTTTCCAATTATTTACATCTTGTTTAATTCTTCAAACTTTACACTAACTCTATCTCTAGGCCAGTCCAAATTCCTCTTCATCAAACTCTTGGGAATAGTATCCTCGCACATCGTGACCTCGTAGGCAGGCAGGATTTTGTAAATTGAATAAGAATAAACTGAAATATAACTATGTTGGAAGCATTTAGTGAAAAAGTATGTAAGAAGCCAGAATATGGAAAAACCTTTATTTTAGCCAAAGTACCTGTACAAATGAAATGGTAATTTAAATAATAACACTTCAAACACGACAATCACTTCTCTAACATTTTCTATTTCAAGGTATACCCAAATTAACGGAGTGCCTACAAGCTAAATCCATTGCAACCTAGAAGATCTACTGTACCTCCTTATTAGTGTTTGTACACAGAATGTAATTAACAAGTGACAGTGCGGTGGTGAGATAGTGTTGCCTGTGGATACGCTAAGCCCCCAAGGTTGCACACCAACTCTCTGCAGTTTCTGAAGGGAAGGGGGGAGACCCTTATCTCACCTAAACAAAAATATGACCTCAATAATTGTACCGTTAGGGTTGAGGTTATTCTCAATCTCACACCGCTCCACCTAGTGGTGGAACGAGTGGCGAAGGGAGCCCTCCTCAGAATCTCTAGGGAGGGCATTGGGAGGCGAATGATTCCTTCTGTTGGCTCCCTCCCCTGGGGCTTTCCTAGAGATAGTATGACTAAGAAATATAGCTTCGTTAGGAATTTTTCTACGAAGCTAAGTACGAAAGGAGAGTGGAGCGATGGATCCGCCCTGGACAGCATTAGCAAGCATGCCATTAAGTGGTATACAGATGGGTCTAAGACCCTCGAAGGAACCGGGGCAGGGGTGTTTGGGCCTAGAATCAAACACTCAGAACCCATGGGTAGGTTTCCTAGCATCTTCCAGGCGGAAATCTACGCTATTGGAAGGTGCGTTCAGTTGAACCTTGATCGAGGATATCGGAATCAGGAGATAGTTATCCTATCCGACAGCCAGGCGGCCATTAAAGCACTGAGCTCTTATGTAATCAGTTCTAAAATGGTATGGGAATGCCTAGGCAAGCTTAATGACCTAGGCAGGAGTAATAAGGTTACCCTACATTGGGTGCCGGGACATGTCGGCGTGGAAGGTAATGAGGCAGCCGACGCCCTGGCAAAAGAAGGCGCTGTATCTCCTCTTATTGGGCCAGAGCCCTTTTGTGGAGTCAGTGACCAAGTATTTCTAGAGGAAATTAAGAAGGAGGAGGTGGCTGAAAGAGCTCGTCTCTGGAACACCATCCCGGGACTGAGGCAGGCCAAGGTCTGTCTGGGTGGCTATAACCAGGAAAGGTCGAAAGCCTTCATCATGAGTAAGAATAGGATCCGTATTCTTACGGGATTCCTTACGGGGCATCTTGAGCTCAGGGGCACCTGAGGAAGCTTGGCCTAGTAGATGACGGCACATGCAGATTCTGTGGAGAAACGGAGGAAACTCCGATACATCTCCTCACGGACTGTGATGCCGTCATTCAAAGAAGATTCAGCAGTCTGGGGTTGTTACCAGATAGGGGAGGAAGATATACCTACCCTAGAACCTTCCAGGATTATGGGATTCCTTAGGGAGCTAAACCTGGAGAGGGTGCTATAGATGAGCTAGCTCATCTTAGGCACCAGAGGGGGTACAATAGATCAAAAATGGTCGCGGTACAGAACCCTCAAAAAAAAAAAAAATTGTACCGGCATCAATGTGTACCCCAGATAAGCTTTCGATATATTAACGAGAAATCTGCCCTCGTAGCAAGATTGTTTACTAACCAGTTATTACTATACCAAAGATTGTTCTTTTTTTTAAGATTGATATGGAGTGGAAGAAAGAGGTTAATTCCTAGTCGCTACTCTTGATTATAAACTCCAAAAAATGAACATGTCAAAGAACTGTCACCCACTCGCACTCTCTTGGTGTACTACAACGAGTCATAGTATGCAAAATTTGGAGATGCCCTTCTAAAACAGCATATAGGTGTATATTATGATGGTGAGATCTATGATCATCGGCTCTACGATGCGGTGGCGTGGACGAGCAGGGTGAAAAGATGCAAAGCTTAGCTTGCTTTTATGACGGCAATGCTGCCCTATCAGAGTGACAAGGAAAGAGCACCAATTTCCTTCAGGGGTCCGTAATCATTTTTCGGGATAAACGACCAGTTTCAAGAAGAGCTCATACATAAAGAAGAAGCTAAGAGAGTACTGCTCTAGAGAACGCTATGTAGATGAAAACTAGACAGACTGGAAGAGATCTGAAGCGTGCATAGTCTGAACAAAACAGTCTGCTTATGCAACATTGTATTGTAGGCTCAGAGATACCTGAAGTTATGGGTCTAGAAGAACGCCTTTAGCGACTGCAGTTCTGTGAGATGAAGGAGATTCCAATATACCTCCAGATGGGTGACGCTATCACGCAGAGATGGTTTAGTACCTGGGAAACTACTGGGTTTTGGAAGAGGACTTATCTTCCCTAGAACTACCCTCAAGGGAGGAAATATTCCAGACCATGAAAATTCTTAGAGTAAGAACTGGATGGGGTGCTTTAGGCTAAGAGTATCCTCAACCTGGTACACATAAGGTAAGACAATAGAGTTTCAAGGTCGCAGTGCAATACTCCCAAAGAAAAAGAACGTTCCCTGACCGCAATTTTTGCTTGGACACCCATTTAAACATTCACATTAGGTTGTCCTAATTTTGGAACAAAACTGCTTCAGAGGCAACATTACGAAGGATTGAATAAATAAATTTTATGTGTATAGAATGAAAATTCGTTACAATATCAAAGTCAATAAAACCAGTTGAATCGCTTTAATGGTCACAAATGCTATATTGGATGGCTATCTAATTAATTTTTTTTTCTTACGCTTGATGCATCTGAAATGTCAATCCCATCTAGCTGCCCAATGTTTAGTGCTATTTAAAATCCATTTGTTGGCCTTGATTAAGCCTTCACCCTCTATATCTAAATAATCTAAACGATTTATTTGAATTACGCAACCGGAATGAATGATTATCAACTATTATTGACGCCAACAAAAATAAATTATCATTTCAGAGAGAATTATTTATTTTGCAATCCTTGGACGACAAACGTCAAAGATAATAATCATCAAGACCAGAAACAATCCTGACCCAGCAAATCCAACAAAAATAAGCATTAAAGAAATAAATATTTATTTTTGTAATTTCAGTGCAAATAAAGATAAAATAAAATGAACAAGTTTCTAATGATATAATGTTTATAGGAAGGACTTTAAACCATTGATCTCAGCATTTTTGTTTACTCTAAAATTCTCACATATGTGCGTTGAATTTTTATTTTTAATTTTCTGTTTTCTTGAATAAGTGGCGATATCACAGTGGCTTTACTTATCAAGGACTTGAAATGTACTTCATCTTTAGTAGTTAATTAGTTTTTTTATAATATAGTATGATACATAAATATTTCGAGGCTGAAATCATATGGGGATTTTAATGCTCGCTGAACTGATATATTCACCCTCGACAGATAAAATACGATCGCTTTTTCGGAAGCACTGGTATTTATTTCTCCTGGTTTTAAAATATTATAGTATTAAAATCAAAGGTTCGTCTTATTTGTATTTTATATCATTAGATGTCCTTTATTTTTGGTATCATTTAACTGGCTTTCGTATAAACTGCTCACTGATGTTTCAGCATCTGATGGAATTGTTCAGTTACCCAGATAACTACCAATTCAAACACCCTTTGGAACACACATGGACATTGTGGTACTTAGACTCCAACCGAACAAAAAATTGGGAGGATTGCCTAATGGAAGTCGGATCGTTCGGAACAGTTGAAGATTTTTGGTGGTATACAGCTTAACTTATTTATTTAAGATACTTCCCACTCTATCAAAATTTATTCGTATGATTTCATTCTTGGCATGTAATATAACCTCCCACCATAAGTAAATAAATTATTTGAAGGCTTCAAACTTTCATTTACAGAATATGCTTCCTTCACTTCTGCAATTATCTTTTTTAAACTATTAATTTAATTCGTAAAAAAGATATGTTGTCCTAATCAATTTTATTATAGGAAAAAAGAGGAACCGGGGCTATTGATTTACAAAATTTATGATCATATTTTTCGTTTGACTGAATTCTTTAAAAAATACTTTTTTATGAAAACAAACAAAGTGACACTAGGGCCCTTCTATATTTCAAAATAAATTATTTTTGTTAATCTTTCAAAATAATCCAAGTTCACACAGAAAATATTGGATTACATTTACATGGTCCATTTGCATAATTAAAAGGAATTAAAGATAAGATGAATTAAATCATTAGAATTATTTATGATTAATATTATTCTTCTTATATTTGATCTATTATTGCAGTTTGTTCCACCACATAAAACGTGCGAGCGAGCTAAAACCCGGCTGTGATTATTCTCTTTTTAAAAAGGGCATAACTCCAATGTGGGAAGATAAGGCAAATAAAGACGGAGGCAGATGGATAATAAATTTGGAGAAGAGAATCACTCATGCCAAATTGGACCATTATTGGCTAGAGATCGTGAGTATTTCAACTCTATAAATTTTATGTTGTGGTTTTTTGACAATTAAATCAAATTTTGTAAATAAAGAACAGACTTATTATTCGAAAAATGGAATTACCAGGTTAACTTCACAATTCTGAACAAGGTCTTAAGTACAATTAAAATTATCACTTTATATCCCTCTTACTTAACCATGAACTTATTAAAGTAGTAAACTTTTTTGCCATCTATATAGGAATACACTTCACCCTAATTGAATTCTATATACATTTAATTATATACATTTTTTCAGAGAATTCATTTAGACTTTATTTCAGAATTTTATTTTGTTGAAAAAAGTATTTTATACAATATAATGAACATGATAATATTTTCCTTATTATATTTATTTCCTAATTCGAGTCAAGTTTTTCCACCTTAACTTGGAATGATCCAAACATAGGTAAATATTCCAGAATACAACGGGATTACAACTAAGGAAGTTTGCACAGAAATTAAGAATTGTATAAGATCATAACCACAATATTTTGAAACCCTAAAGATTGGTCAGTTTAGGACTTTAAAAAATATGTAATCTCAGTGTGAAAGAACCTTAGTAAATAGTTTCAAAACTTTGTGCAATAATTATAATATTTTTAATATGACGAAATTTGTTTTGAAATTGTTCAAATTTGGTTAATAATGTTTGTTTATTTCGGACTAACATTCACAAAAATATTAATATGAAGGCTTATGAATGTAACATGAAGAATCAAAAAGTTAAACTCTTGCCTGTTTACAAGGCGGTACATAAAGCTTATGCATTTACTTGTATACATTAAATTTTATTACTTCACTTTTTTTTTGTCTGTTTTAGGCTATGTGTCTCATTGGTGAGTGTTTTCATGGGCTCAACGATAAGATTAACGGGGCCACCATCAATATAAGGACTAAGCAAAACAAGATTGGACTGTGGACCAATACTGAAGACCGATCTACTGTTGTAAGAATAGGGTCAGATAGATGAAGTTCTTGTTTTATTTAATTAAATATTATTTAAGTCTGATTTCGATGCACAGATGTTCGGTATTTATTACAATCTGTCATGTTCGTGATAAGCTAGTATGAAGTGCCTGCCTACTATATTGTGTTAAACATAATAAGAGTCTTGCAATATAAGGAAATAGGTTATATAGAACACACACAAAAAAAAAAAAAATCATTAAAACCAGAAATAAGATTTATTAATACAATCATTGCTTTTCCAATTTGTTTATACTGCAGCCTGAAAGAAACTAAATAAAAAAAAATTATCCATTATTTCAAACCGAGAGTTAATTTGAAATCTATATCCTACCTCCATGATGCACCAAAGAATGATAATCTCTTTTTTTTCTTTAAAACTAAGTTTAAAATATGAATTCTTTCAGAATGAAAGTGAAAGAGCTGATGGGCATTGCCCCTTCACAAGTGATCCATTTCCAAATTCACAAGGACTGTCAGGAAAAGAAACCGACCGAACAATTGAACAAGCTGAACACATATTATGTTTGAGCGAAAGGTTTTTTTCTCCTTCGCTTTCGTTAATAGAGTAGAATGAACTGTTTTAATAATTGAATTATCCTTGCTGACTTTTAGGAGAGAGATATATAAGAGAGAGTTTTTATGTCTGTTAACTTTCTTTTAGAATTATCTGACATTATGTCTACATTGGGCATTCGGGTTAAAACCTTAGCCGTTGTTTAAAGTGGCATTGGGTGACGCAATACGGTTGCTGTTTTGTTCTTATGTGTTCTTAAGGCGGGCGTTTAGTCAAGTTGATTAGTCCTAAAAAAAAAAAAAAAAAAAAGAAGATGAAACAGAGAAGTCCCGAGAACAGTAATCTGCAACGCGTCTTCACTTGTACATGCAAAATGGACTGCCAAAATTCAAATAGACTTTAGATAATAATTAATACAGAGACAGACGCCCGCAAATTAAATTTCCAACAATAATTGTTTTAAAAAATGATTGTTTAGGGTCAAATTTGTTTTGTGTGAATAAATGGATTTTGTGTAAATCTTTCTTTTATTTAATTTAAAAAGTGAAAGCAGCGTTTTGTTGCCAAAATGCAGTTAGTTATAGAGATCATTTTAGTTGTAACAGAAGTGTTTGGGAACATAAATATTAGGAAAACATCACTAAATAGCTACTGTACATAAATATCTTTGCTGATTCTCAGTCATCATTGCTGATAGTTTCTATTCCAGAAAGCTAGAGGTAATTTATTGATGTAAAAAAAAATAAAAATTCTACATATCAAATTTTTTTTAATACATAGACATTTATTGCAATAATCACCAGCCACATAATGTTCTAGCGCTAACCAGCTAATCTTCTGCCGGGTTTTTCATAAACATGTTGTGTAGAGTGAGTGGCATTAAGTTATTATATACATTGCGATATAAAAGATCATTACCTGTGCCTGTGTATATAGGTAAGTAATGGTGGAGACGGAAAGGGAAGAAACTGGCCTTTTTCAAAATGTCTGTTCTGCTTTTACAGATCTCAGAATCCAAATCCTTGATAAAAGAAATCTTACAGAGAAGTAAAGATTTTTTCTACTAAGCAGTTCTAATAGTTGCCAACTTATACTCTGTATTAAAAAAATCCATTCCTAATTAATGAATTAAATTAATGAAAAATTTATGTTTAATATGTTTTCGATTATATAATTTGTTGTATTTCATACATCAGAATTAATTTAAATGTTTTACTTTCGGCAAGTTTCTGTTTTATTGCTATTTGCATTTTTCCTATTATTTTTACTCTCTCTTTCTAGAAGTTGTTTTGTTCTACGCAGACTTCATAACAAAGGTCTTTGTATTGCTAAATCTTAATCGGTATGTCTTTTATTTTTCTTTTTTTAAATAAGAATAGTTATCTAATCTTTGTGCCTATAAAGTGTAGAATGTGTAAGTAAGAAGTGAGGTGGTGAACTAGAGTGCCTGTGGTTAAGCGAATCCCAGTAATATACATTAAGTACATTTACCAACACTTCAGATTGTGAGATGTTTATACCGGCTGGACGCCAAGATTCATGAAGAATGACTAGTTCTGCCCGCTAAAGGGTAATGTATGTGAAATTATTACCTAAGATTATTAGGGTTGCCAATAAATGACTACCAAAAAGGGACTCCTTACAAAAAAGCACTCCAGTTTTTGTACTGCAAATAAATTAATGAAAATATATTGCATGTATTCCCGCAAAAACACCATGTTTTATTGCATATCTAAAATGGCGAAGCTGCAGTAATTATAAAAATTAATAGATGTTCCTTTCAGCTGTTGTTGACATTCAGTTGAGTCGCGAATCTTACTTTTTTAAAATACGATGTTCATTTATAATTTCTGCATCATTATTAAGTGGCATTTCAAAAAATTAATTCTGGAGGCCTTGTTATAAAAGCGTGTAATCATGAATACATTATACAACTAATCTTCGATCCATATTATATAACCAGGAAACTCCTGGTGATGAGTTAGCGTCCATTGTTTGGTATAAAGTACAAAAAGATGTTTATCCTTTATTCAGTAGGCTCCTTCAGGATAATTGCTGCTTGAAAGTTAAATCTGAAGGGTTCTGTATATAACGATGGTCACGGAAACCTGAAAGATCAAATAGAAATGTCTGTTCGTCAATGCCCAAGACTGCTCCATTAGGGCGTTTAACTAGTCTAGAAGTGGCTACATTTTAGAATGTCTTTGGATCAACAACATGACCTAGTAGGCAGAAGTAGACTATTCAATTCAGGGAGCTTGGCATCCCTGTTGATATCCAAGTCTAACATACATATATACTGACTCAACCACCGCTTACCCAATATACAAGGACCTGCTGAGTCATAGATGATATGTGCAATTATTTGGGTTTAGTTATCCACAGGTAAACACTGACACCTAGAGGGTGCCACAAGAAATCTTTTAGGTTGCAGTGGCTTTGGAACCACTTCCTGCACTTCGCACTTGGATTCTTCTCAGTGCACTGCTGGCCTCCTCCGAACAGTGTTCCTCCGACAACACTGTCCATCACCGAACAGTGAGTCGTACAGGCTCCTAGGAAGAAAAAAAATCTAAAGCAGCACTGGAGTCGAACCCGGGACCTCCGCACGGGAGTCCAACGCGCTAACCACTTAGCTAATTCCCCCTCCCCCCGCCGTTACTTATAGTCCAGAAGATAACATTGAGGAACTCAAATAAAATTTAACTCACCACAAATTCCGCAGAAACCGTAAAAATGTGTCAAATAAAAGTGATACGTTTATGTATACATGTGTAGTTAGCATTCCAAGTTGAAAGAAAAACCTTATAGAAGAGACAATTCCAAAAATCTCTTCCGATTAACCTATTTCTTCAAATTTGGAA
This sequence comes from Triatoma infestans, assembly GCA_011037195.1. NCBI lineage: Eukaryota > Metazoa > Arthropoda > Insecta > Hemiptera > Reduviidae > Triatoma > Triatoma infestans. The sequence continues at coordinate 238,789 of JAAEAF010000248.1, read as the reverse complement.
TTGTACCAATAGTTTAATGTATATTAAATATTATATAGATGGTATAAACGTGAAATGGTTCTTTACAGCAAAGTTTACCTCTACGCACTCCCAAAACCCTCGAGGAAATCAATTTTCCCAGGAAAATGTTTCAAATAAAAGTGGTATTTATGTATGTAGATAGTATAGGAAGATTAACGAAAATCATTGGAGCCATTTTGGAGTAAATGACAGTCAAAAATTCTTTCATTCCGCTTAATGGATTTTGCCTGAAACCTTCAGAACATGTGGTGGTAGTACCAAAACTGAATACCAACTTGGAGCTTACTGCGATATAGTTTACGAGATATTTATTCACACATACCATTCGCTAAAAAAAAAATTGCTTCGCGTACTAAGGGGACCTCAAAACACATATTTCCGGTGAAAACTCAATTTCGAAAAATTGACACGTTCACAATGGTTCACTAGGAATAAGAGAATGTAAAACGTTTTATTTTCCCCAGATTGTTTTCTCTTCCTTCAGATTAAGAGTGCTTTTAATAGAATTTGTTCATGTGGAAATACGAGGGTCATTCAAATAACGAGACAAATCGCTATAACTCAAAAACGATTTATTTAATCAATACAAAACTTTGGCTACTTTTCAACTTAGTCCCCAGCTACATTTATACACTTGGCCCATCGTACTTCAAATCTGTGTATGCCTCTGGCATAAATTTCTTTAGGTTGATCTCGAGGCCACTTTTGTACCTGATTTTTAACTTCTTCACAGGATTGAAAATGTTTCCCGTAGAGCCTCTTTAAGGAGACCAAACAAATGGAAGTCCGATGGGGCGAGGCTGGGTCTGTAGGGGGGGTTGTGGAAGGATCTCCCACCCCACTTTTTGAAGTGTTTCTTGTGTTAATAGTGCTGTAAAATTACGCCTTTAGTCAAGAGTCAATGACGTTTCGTTCGAATGGCAGGCCTTACATTGTTTATGAGCATATCACTGTAATACTGGCTGTTGATGGTTCCTTGATCTTCGTGAAGTCACAATTAAGAGGCCCCTGCGAATCCCGGCATACTGTAAGCATGTCTTTACCTGGAAACGGCTGGTTCTTGAATTTCTTTCAAGTAGGAGAACCCGTATGCTCCACTCAGCTTTGACGCTTTAGACTCCGGTTCAAAATGGTGTACCCACGTTTCATTACATGTTACAATTCTGCTGAAAAATTCTTTTTCAATTAAACATCGTTCTTTCAACTGTTGACTGACTTGAAACCTGGTTTCTTTGTGGACGTGCGCAAGTTGTCTTGGAACCAATCTACTGCAGCTTATTCTGAATAATGTTATGGACAGTTCCAACACTCGCGTGCACTTCTTCAGCTATCATTTCAACAATAACATGCCGGTTGCCCTGAGTTAACGCGTTAATACGAAATTCGAGGGAGGGAATTGCAAGTTCAACCGGTCGTCCACTTCTTGCTTGTAACAGACACTTACACGACCACTTTTAAACTGTTCTACCCACTTGTAAACGTTCGAATTGTTCAAACAATTATTCCCGTACACATTCAACATTCTTTCGTGGATTTCATTACCTTTGATACCTCCGACTAAAAATCGCATCACTGAGCACTGTTCTTCCAAGGTGTAATGCTCGAGCGGACTCGTCATTGTTAACTGAATACATTTGAGGTTATACTTACCAAGTACTCGAACAGCTGATGAGAAACTAAGTACAAGGATGCCAACTTAACGCACTGAAACTATTGTAATGATTAAACAGTTTCTGAGCTAAAGCGATTTGTCTCGTTAGTTACTGAATGACTCTCGCATATATCAATAAAAAACAATCTCTTTACCTTCCACAATAGTGGGGCATGAACAAATAAAACAAAGTAATATTATTTATTTTAATGTTTTAAGTCCAACTACCGACCAATGTCCACAGATGGAGATATGTAATTTGTTGGGACTGCAAACCCTTCATAATAAGAAAAGTGAATATATTTGGGTAAGGTTCTTATATTCTACCTGTCCTATCTATGAAAAATGTCCCCATAATATCATAAAAAAAACAATATATCTCCTCTTTGAATAATCTGTAAAAACACTACTACGGTTAAATGGAGAAAAAGTGGGCAGTTCTATCACTAAAAAATATTGAAAGACTAAAAGTACTGTACATATATACATATATGCTTTTTTATTATTAATAACATTTTTTTTTCTTTTTTTTTTTGTACTTTTTTTTATACAAATTTAAAATAAAAACAATACCATTTTGTTTGTTAAAAAGAAAGGCTGCACGAAATACAATACATTTTTTTTTCATTTCTTTTTTTTTTTTTTTTACATTTCAAATAAATAATTTTGAAACTTTATCATCACATTTCCAACTATTAACTCGTTGTGTTACATATGAAACATATTTACAATCACATTTTACATCCGTGTATGTACAATTTTTTTTTCTTTTCTCTTAGTTTTTTTTTTTTTTTCAAGAAAAAGGTAACATTTCTCATAAAAAAATATACATATATAAGGTATAATAAATTAAAAATAAATAAACGAAAACCAAGCAAAATCAATTAATGACAGAATAAAAAATAACCTCATGTTCTACAAATTAATCTTTGAAGCAGGTTTTGTTACACATTTGAGAAAAAAAAAAGTTTTTTGTTTTGTTTTTGTTTTAGGTTCCATTTTTGCTCAATGTCAACTTTCCCTTGTCTCATTTGGTTTTTATTTTGTTAAAAAAAAAAATTAAAGAAAAAAAAAATCTGGAAAAAATAAAAATTGAAAGTAAAAAAATTATACAAATCAACTCTCTATTGATCAGTAAAGAGAGATAAGATCAGCAAATTCAAGCACCTGGTCTCTACACTCTCAATCATCTTCCTATAATAAATATCATCACATTGAAAACATCTATGTTGTAAACTTCTCTACTATCTCTGTTGTTGATTATTAGTTGTTCCTTTCAACTGTTGCTGTTGGCCTCTCTTCCTATTGTTGAACAGTCTTATGAATCCTGTTTGATTTCTGTATTGCTTAGTCTGTTGCAGCCTAGGTTCTTGTGCTGACTGTTGTGGCACGGAACCAGTTCCACCAGTTGTCGGTACAGGTGAAGGTGCAGCCCTGCTATTTCCTTGTGCTTGCTGTGGCGTCATCACAGAACTGATATCGTTGATGTGATTATCTAAATTTAACAAGTAAAAGATTTTTGAGTATAGGTCTACTATTCTTGTTTTATAAATTCAAAGTCTGCTTGGTATATTTATTGATAAACTAAGCCTCAATTCACACGTAGCAATGCTCACGTCCCACTCATCTTGCAGGGGGGAAAGGCGACTAGGAACCTCAGATATCGTGGAGCCCTTTTAGTAATACCAGCCTAACAATACGGACAACACTAATACTAGCTCCTTTAACAAACACAAACGCACACCCCAGTACACATCTGGGCACTACAGAGATAATTGATGTACTAATTGGGTCTAGTCAACCTAGAGGTAACTTTTGCACACCATCTCTAATCGCAACCAACATATTTTTGCACATATTGTGTACAGTGTATACAAACACAAGTGGAGCATGAGCGTCCCAAATGAACCAGGCTTTACTACATAGTTAGTAATGTGCTTTAACAAATAAAAAGAATAATAAAATAAATTAAAATATTTAAATGTCAATAATTTATGGGACGCCCTTTTGTACTTGAAGGTAAAATAAATAAAGACATTTAAACTGCATAAACTTATATCAATAACGGCAAACTGGCTAATCATACTGAGTGCCTGGCACCCAACCTTAGGGAGAACTAGCTATTTCTTCAGGTTCTTGGTATTATCATCTCAGGCTGACAATACTTACATGGTACCTCCACAATATTGGGGTCTGTAGAATTGATGATGGCTTCAACTACATAACCCACAAGCAAACTCTAACTCATTACCAAACCAACTTAGTCACACTTAAACATAGTACACTTCACAGAAGAATAGAAAAATAAAATAAAGTAATGCCTATCTTTTCAGGCAGGCTTAACGGCCAACTACTAAATTAGGTGTCGAGGACGGGGGCGGAAGCACCTACTTTACTATTAACATTTTTTTTATACGTATATAACATTTAGCAGTTATATGCGGGACTCGAACTAAGGACCTCCCAGTTACAAGTCCATGCTCATAACCACTACACTAACACCTGCCCCAACAGACGAGTACATCCATTTGTACAAATACTGTTAGAGAAGGGAAGCAACAAGAGCAGGACTTTCGTCTCTGAGGGCACATTCTCTAAACATATATATTTATCCTAGACTGACTAGGAAGAAAAGGAACGTGTTTACCTCCAGCAAAAGAAAAGAAAAGAAATAAATGTACAGGGAGTGTTGTTTTAGTAAATTTAAAAATTACAGTCATATTTCAATTAAATAAAAAATACATAATATGTGGAAAATCCTCTGAGCTCTGTATGTGCTTAATTTTTTTTTTGTGTGAAAGATATTGAAGTTTCATTCGTAAGTCTTAATTTCAATCTAATATAATATTAATCTAATAAAAAAAAATAAAAATATGTTGTTAACATTATCTGAAATAATAAATTGTAATTTTATAATAATTATTACAATAAAAAAAAATTATCCTTTTTAAGCTGAGACAAATACAAATGAAATCAAATCATTAATTTCCATCCATTTTGCAAGAATTGTCTAGAGTATGTACTAAATTAATGACTTGTTTAAGTTTATTGAGTCTAAAACTACTTTTTCTTTTCTTTCTTATAAAATAAAAATTACTCTGTTTTACATTCTTCTTTCTCTTGTCTGCAAAAACTTTTACTTTCTCCATTAAGAAATATGTTTCTTTAGACAAGCTAATAACCAAAATATTTTTGTTAAAGTAGGTATTTAAAATTTAGGTAGGTGCAAATATATAATTTGAGAAAAAAAGTCTGATATTGGAAAATAAGATCACCTTATTTCTCTAGGAAAGAAAAATATTAATTTCGCTTCGCAGGATACTAGTTACGAATTCAATATTTTTATAGAGCATATACTTCTTTTGAAAATAACATTATTAATATCTGGGATTTTGTTCGTCACTGCATGTTTTTTTTTGTTGGTTTTGATCGGATTCGAGCTCAACTTGTGTAGAGTTAGACTTCTATTTTAAGTTTCTGCCACACACCACACTGACTATACGGGGAGGTTATATTAAATATGTATGTGTTGTAATAATAATGTAAAAGGAATGTGCAAAAAGGGTGATTTGAATTAAAATACTGGTGAAAATAAATAGCATTTACAGAAATGATTTGTCTTTCTAAAATAAAAAGAAGATCCTTGACGGGTACAAAAAAAAAAAATTCTTTTTCGTGCATTATACATATTATTATAACCTCCTATATACAAACAAGTATCCAACTGGTGTTGGCAGAAACTTAAGCTGAAGTCAACTCTCTCATGAACTTGATTTCACATTGAATAAAAATCCTAAACCGATCAGAACCAAAAATTGATGCATGGTGGTTAAAATCCTAGATGTTATCCAGCATTTCCCAACCAGATATTCAACATTATTAATGTTCGAAATGTAATGGCAGCAGAAATTTTATGGGCATTATTCCATTAACAAAAATAATCAGAACAATTATAAACTAGCAGCCTTTACTATAATTATGATTATCCATTATTTATGCCTATTGCTTTATACTAATCGCTTTCTCTGGACTCTAGGTGTCCGATCCATATAATAATTACGATTTTGTACTACACAAACTCACTCACACATTAGAAACCTAAGGAGATAGTTGAAATGTACAACTAATTGGTTAGGAGAGGCTACAGGCAAACTCTAACCAACCTTCACATATGCACTCATCCACCTGCCCATTCCTACAATTTTACTATCAACAAACAAACACGGCAAAAGATACTTTCCAGGCTAGAATGGATTTGGCCCAGCCATTTATACATCTATTCTTTATGGTAGCCATAAGATACCCTAATTTTTCAGGAACGTGGCAGAGATACGAAATAATTTAAGCAATTTATTAATAACAATTTATTGCGGGTTTATTGAATTCCACTTTAACGAAAGGGTCAAAGTAATCAACATCTTATTTTACGATTGTCGCCTGATGGAAACCTATTTTCAATTCACTGGCCAAGAAATTATTAAAAACATTAAGCTTCTCTTAAAACTTGTATGAATTTGAAAAAATAACAAGCTTAATTATAAATTTTAAAAAATCTATAAATAATTAAATAATAGTGGCGTAAGTTTACAGAAGATAATCTAAAGTGTACTTACTTGTTTTCTGTTGAGACTGCTGATGAGATGTCCGCCAAGCCAGTGTATTTCCAGCCGCCGTATTATTGCAGATGGTAGACGTGCTGGTGATGGTTGATGCAGTTGTGCACACGGAGTGTTGCTGTGATATTTGTAATGATGCAGGCTGCGCAGCACTTGCAACCACAGCAGGGGACAATGTGGAATGGCAAGCAACTACTGCGGACTGTCCATTTTCTTTATTTGTCCCATTGCTAGGTTCATTTGTTTCTCCATCCTGAAGTAAAATAAAAATAACAATTAATATTTCTGTAATAATTAGTAAAATAAATGTATTCAGCAAATTTACTCACGGAATCTGATTCTCCAAATGAAGATACGGAAACCTCACTACTAGAAGGAGAAACCGATTCATTCTTGGACATAAATGTATGTCTGATCCACTGCCTGTAGGTAATTACTTTGTCCGTTACGCGAATTATTCTACCGAGTATGCTGAAACAAACAAAAAAAAAAAAAAAAAGAGAAAGAAACTAACTGTGATCAATTTATTAACATGAAATTCGTTACGCATCTCAAAAAAAAAGAATGATCTTTCCTGAAAGAATTGCGCTTCAATTTAAAGATATTTCCGTTCTAGTCCAATTCCATTTGACAATTCGACTTATTTTAATTTTTTATAAAAATACTATAGCTTAGTTCAATAACTGCTATTTTGAGTTTCTGTTCCTTCTTCTAAATAAAAGCATTTCAATAAAAATAGTGAAAATTTTCTTTTATGAACTTGCTAAACACATTTTCTTCTTTCTTCATAATCTTGATCAAACATGGTGCTTTCATGCCGGAAATGTGGGTTTGCGCAGTAAAAAGATGGTTAAGCTATTTTTTCAAATCTTACTAACAGGGAAGGGAATAGCTAAAGTGGTTGGCGTACTGGACTCCCACGCGGAGGATCCGGGTTTGAGTCCAGATGTGCTGCTCTTAGATTTTTTCTTCCTAGGAGCCTCTATAGCAGTCCGGTGATGGACAGTGCTGTCTTTAACGAGAGAACACTGTCCGGAGAACACTGACCATAGATGATGACGCGCCTTAAATTTAAAAAAATAATAAATTTACTAACAATGATCTTAATTGAAAATGTAAGGTTATTGTTTACGATCATTGGTTGGATATACAGATGGAAAATTAGTAATAATTTATTATGTGAATATGGAAAAATTAAAAAAAGTGTTATGCTAATCTGTTTTCGTGATGTATGTAATAAACAATTACTTAAAACATATCTTAAATAATAATTCTTATATCAGTTTTTTAATTTGAATCTTGAGACAACAACGCTCATTTGATACAAGGACCGAATTATTTTCCAATAACTTCGAATGACGGGTGTGCCGGGACCATGCCTTTATTTTACTTTTTACTTCCAATCTCAATACTTACCTACTAACGTTGGGGTTGATTACGGCCTGATTGAGCGGATTGACTGATTGTGTTAAAGAAATGTATGCATATTCAAACGCCTGTCTGACATGCAAGGCACCATAAGAACCTCGCCCAATATCATTGCCTGGCGTTAATGGATCTTCTATGCACAAAACGGACGGTCGGTGTCCATCCTTCATTTCTTTTTGCATCTTTAGAATAAACAAAAATATTGTGATTTATGATCCAGTAGCCTTACTAATTAAATACTTTCTAACGCTAAAATAAACAAACTTTTTGTCTGGTTTTACAAAACTTCATTTATTTTTCAATTTCAAAACACTCTTCACATAAATCATATTCTTGAATTTATCATACCAAGAAATAAATATATGATATTTAATAATAAAAAAATGTATTATTATTAATATCCAAAATTTAAGTTGCACATCTTTTTCGGCGATTCCGTTAAAAATTAATCAAAATGTACTAACCTCTTGCTTGGAAATGTAAGTGCCACCATTTTTAATCCTGATGGCGGTCTTAATATAGTTGAACTTCCTGCCATATAACTCAAAAAATTCTATTAATAAAACACCAAGGTTGCAATCAGGACGAAGGACATCTGTCCTTGGATGTAACTGTAATTAATTAATTTAAAAAAGTCAAATATTGTTAACTTACAATTATCATGACATGTCCTTTAGCAATGAAGGAAAAACATACAAACCGAAAAATGATTATAATATAAAATTGAAAGAATACCTGAAGAAAACTGACAGTCATTAAAATGAGGCTATAAGACGATATGCCACCGTGGAACACTTCATTTAAGTCTCTTTGAAGAAGAAACTGTTTTAATACTAATACTAATTTTCCCAAAGCAGAAAATTTTGCTTTGAAATCCTTAATTAATTCAGCGGATCGGACGCCATTATTCATGTTGAAACTGATATCTACCTTCACTTTTGATTGTTTATCAGTTAACTTAACTATGGGCACCTAGAAAATAATAATATTTACTTTTCAAAATTGAAAATGGCTGTTTATTCAAATGATTAAGTAACAAGTAGATGTTAGAAAGAATGGCCAAACAAGCCAAATCCATTGTAACTAATAGAACTATTGTGGCTAATTTAGGTATCTGTGCTTGTAGAAAAAAAATGTAGTCGTGCATAGAGTACAATTTTTACGCGTGAGGGTTTGTCTGAGGGTGTGCTAAATCAAGTAGATGCACTCTGCAGGTGATAAGTGAAAAGTGCTATTCGTGTTAGGCTAGAATTCTCGTAGTGACGCTAAGAACCCTAAGAAGTAGCTAGTCCATTTCCCTCTAGGGGGAAATTAGTAAAGTAATGTCTTGAATAAATTTAAGGTTGTAATCTTTCAGCAACGTTAAATAAATCGATGAAAATACTTACAGTAGCTTTATCAAGGACTTTTATGCTGTCCTTATCACAAATACCCTTAACTAAAAGCGCATCTTCTAATGTTCTTAGAGGAAGATTCACCCAGTCTCCAATCACAACTAGATCTATATCACTGCCAAGAAAAATATATAAAAAAATCAGTTTTTACGGAAGTGAAAGCAATTAATTAATTTAAAAAAGTCAAACATTGTTAAATTACAATCATCAATTACATGTTAATTCCTTTAGCAATGAAGGAAAAACATACAAACCGAAAAATGATTATAATATAAAATTGAAAGAATATCTGAAGAAAACTGACAGACATTAAAATGAGGCTATATCTCATTATATTCTAAGCAATATCCTATTTTAGCAGCAAATATAAAATGAAGAGGCGTTAGAGCGGGGACATTTAGTACAATGATCCATCCACCCAGAAATATTAAATGTTCAGAAGAGTGTTACCAAATATGTATATTTTACTAAAATAGAAATGAACATAAACCTTGTTGGAAGATAAAGTCCAGTACGGAAACTTCCAAATACTTCCACCCGAGCAGCAGGCCATAGTTCCAAAACAATAGCTTCTATATTTCGAACGACTTGCCTCCTCATATTGTGTTCCTCTGGAGTGGGTGACATGTACTCATAGAAATCAAGTATTTCTTGATGAAGACTGCAAAATTAATAAAACAAAAATTAATTTGAAAGATACTTTTACCCAGAATATTGTTTTTTTTTTTAACAAAAAATTCCTAATTTCGTTTAATAATTTTCAGGTTGTGACCCTTTCCTAGAAAGATTAAAGTTTGCAAAGTTTTTGATAAAACAGTGCCATTGAATTTTTTTTTTAAAAAAAAGGCAAATTCTGTTAGTCAGGAATTATCAAAGCAGTTTTTGTCATAAAAAATGTTAGTACTATTTCGGACCTCGACATTCCAGGCATTTGTCTTAACGTATTTAACAAGATCAATTTTTAAAATTCAAGTGCATCTGTTTTATCAAAATATTCTGATAAAAATTCTTCTCATGGATTCAATAAATTAAATAGTACTTAATAAAAACCATTTAGTTTACTCAAGATACAACAAAAAAATGTTTGGATATACGATGAAATAGTTACAATTAACTTTACATGAACGAAACGAAATAAAATCGAGATTCTCAGTTGAATACTAAAAATCTAACCTACAACGCCCAAAATGAAGGCAACAGGACTGAAAAATTATGAATATATTTTGCAAAACCACATTTATTCTTTGTTAGAAAATATTAAAGACTTCATAAATATATTCTAACTTCATTGTTCGAATATTTTTATGAAACAACAACTTTTAATATTCTCACCCAACAATTGGTCTAGGATCGTATTCTTTATTCAACGGCCTCCACGGTGTACCGCCGTATTGTCCTATGAGAATTTCACGATTTCTGTTAAGATCATAGGTCGACGCCCAGTTTGTATGCCAAAACTGTGCAGGATTAGCCTTTTCGTGATTTCTCTTCATCTCCTCGCCTTCTTTTAATTTATCATTCGGCTTCAGTCTACAATATCGGTCCCATATACGCTTCCAGAGCTCCTTAGATGGTCCCTCCTGCTCCGGTTGGAACCAACCGATCTTAGGATCCATTCACAGATAAAATTTCCATTAAAAAAAATCATATAAATTACTCAATTATATTTTAAAAGGCAAACATGCCACAGATCCAGTATACCCACAGGCACTCCTATAAGTTCACTGCCTTCCATTAAAACACATGTTAGCTTTGGCGCTTTGTTACGGACGAATAATGTTGAAGGTGGCTTATGTAAAATTAAGTCACAGATTATCTTTTAAGAATTTTTATTTAAAACAAAATGTACGTTTTATTTAGATAATGAAACCTTTTTTCCAATAAAAGATTAGTGTGGGAAAGAGAATCGGCGCAGTACAGATGCGCAGAGGTCCTTTTTTTGGATTTCTTGTTAAAAAGTTTGTTTTGAGTTGGGTGCAGTTAGTAACAAACTTGTGTTCCGTGGTGGTTAATTAGTGAAAAAGTAGGAATGAATAAATATTCTTGATCGTGAAATCCAGGCCGACTTAAGATGAGGCCAAGAAGGGCAAGGAGGGCTCCAACGGTGAGTTTGCTTTTCTAGATACTAAGTTTACATTAATGGTTACTACTTCATGATTGTTTGTGGTCGGTTTACGGTACTTGTAAAGCTAATTTTTTCTTTCTTAGGATTCTGGAGATGAATCGTCAGGGTATAAAGCACCGGGTGTTTGGAGTAGAGAACTTAGAAATAGATTTGTACTAACTTCAGGAAATCGAAGCCTACGATTTGAAGGAAACGGTAATTACAAGTATATTTCACTACACAATCGCTGTCATTTATTCGTTTAAAAGATCTGTTTTTGCTTATAACCAAAAATATCAGTTCGAAAGAATTGTGTGTGGCACTAACTTGAATTTAAATAAATTTTATATTTGGGAGGTTATAAGTAACAAGGAGGTTATGTAAGACAAGTTCCTACATGGCAGTTTTCTTGCTAATTTCGAGAGATTTGTTGTTGAAGATAAGACTGTAATAAGAGCACGAAGTCATAATGTACATAATTCATTTATCCTTTTTTTGTCTGGAACTTCAACAAGTTATTTAGTTTGCTAGTTACTTAATAAAATTTCCGAATACAAGTTATTACTGGATTAGCTATACACGAATGTGCAACTGTTAGTTACAAATGGTATTTATAAATTGACCAACTGATTTTTTTTTATTAATCACAAAAGACAGAAATTCCGCCGACTACAAAAATGAGCCCCAATAAAAAGGAAATCTTAGATTGTCGACTTATTCCGTTTGTCAGTCTCTTTCATCTCACCAAAGCAAATAGTGTTTGTATCTTGTCGAGGTATGGTACTCGCTAAAATGGAAACTTTTGCGCTTTCTAAAGGACTTGAATTGTAACAACTCTTCGGTATTAAAATTTATGTAAGAAGAAATAAATTAATTATAACAAATATTCCATAAATTTATTGTATATCTTCTCCCTATATAAAACAATGTTTTGTATGTTAATTTGTTTTGATTATAAGAAGTTCACATCTCCTGAAAACTTTGTCCATCTGATTTGCAGAACTATTTCTGACTGACCCCCAACAACTCTAATTTTTGAAATAAAAAAGTTAGATAAAGAAGCTACCAGTTTTTAACTTGATTTGTGTGGGGTTCGTGTATATCTGAAAAAATATTGATACATGAAAATATAACTGAAATGTGTTGTAAACAGGAAATAATAATCATCAAAACGTTAATTAAAGGAGTAAATAAACATTTGGTGATAAGAAATAAATGAATTAGTTGTGCTGATAAGCATTTTGTGGAAGTTGAGTTGACCCTTAAATCTTTTCATTAAAAGAAAATTTTGCATTTCACTATAATACTGAAAATGTGTCAATTGTATTATTTTAAAGATATTTATATGAATATGTTTGATTTAGATGGCCGTCCTAAGCGTAGTGTTCGCAGTTGTCGTATATCAGTATTGTCCCGTGCAGCACGTTATACACTTTCGCAGACAGAAGATGAAGAGGAAACTATTTTTACTCCACAACCTACCACGAGAATGTCAGTTTTAAAAAATCTTTTAATTTATCCTCTCCCTATATCCTCTCTCTATATTTGATTATAGGATAATAAACATTTTCGTTTGTTAATGGTAGTCAACGAATCCATTTAAAATTTTCTTTGAATTGGTCAGTTTTTCATCAGTTTCAGAAAAAATTATACGTTCTTTGAACAATGTCTGAAATTGTATATAATAGGAGTAGTCATGTTGTTTGAATGTAACTTGAAAGGGCTAGAACGCTATACATAAATTTGTGTAATATTTTTGTATTTAGTTTTTCAAAAAATATTTCTATTTATTATTTTTAATTAACTATAGAGTTCATTGTTATTATTGTTTTTTAAATATTATGTTTCATTAATTTATTATTACAGTTGATTATTAAGTTTTTATTTATAGGATCAGAAGACGAATGTCAACACAGTTAGATAAAAAGTTGTCGGAGCGAACGCACAGAACAGAAGAAAGATCCAGAAGGGTGGAAAGAGAAATCATTGAAAAGGCTGCACCAGTTGGTAAGTTTTATTAAAAATTGACCTCCAACATTGAGGAATATCTAATAGAGTTACATATACCTATTGTAATCTCAAAAGTTACTTCTGTCATTTGAGATTTTTTTCCATGCTGCTTCATTTTGTCATCGATCGGATTATCATTCGGGTGAGTCAAATGAAATCGTCGAATAGTACAATACAAAGTCAAGGCGCACACTTTGTTTATGAAGAATCCTGATGATGGCCAACACCTGCATGCAAGTATCGATGACAGTTATAGCAGTTTATCTGGAAAAAAAGATGTTTTCTTCACTATGGACCAACCGCCTGTTACTTCTGTTTCTTTTCACTTACTTTTCATATTGCTTATAGAATTTAAAAAATATGAAATTATCTGAATTCTTGGAATATTGATTTTTCACACTAAATAAGAAACAGCATAAAGCATGAAATTAGCATAAAATGTCTACAATATGTTTGGGATGTATAATCAAATTTCTGGAATATTTCCTAAAATATTTTGTTTATTAAAAATACTAAGTACTGCTGATTGCCCAAATACTGAAATAATTACTGGATGAGTCCGCACCACCAGAAAATATAAGATTTTTACGTGATAGCCTCTAAATTAGTGTGATCGGTTTCAGGCATTCGGACATCAGAATGTCTTGATAAATGGTGTGAAATCATCGATAGCATAATCGTTAACCGAGTAGGTTATCATGGAAAAATCTTAGATATTATTACAATGCTGAAAAATTAGTAAAGCAGTGTATTTCTTGCTTTAGATGGGATTAGAAGAAGTACTAGACAACGAAAAGTAGCCTGTAGATATGATGATTGCAATGACTCTTGGATAATGGGCCAGCAGTCATTGAGAGGATATCCTTCTTTCAGTGGACCACGTCATGCGAAAGGTATGTAAACATAAAGTCTTAACTGACCTAAAATTCAGATTACCTTCGTCATTAGTTTTAATTCCTTAAATGTAAATTATGTTTCAATGATATTGAGGAATCATTTAATAGCTCTAGCATACATGTTCCTAAGATAGGCAGACATCACTTATTTGTTTTAAGGTATTAAAGAACTCTCTACTACAAATAAAACATATAGATCTTACGTGCAATTTAGGAAAATTAAAAACATATTTAGTCATTAAAAGTAAAAGAACATATTATAATTATTTATAAACCTATTACTGATACATATATGATGATGAGATCATTTGGTCATAGGTCATTTGGAAGAGATATCATTATGATTGTTTATGATATTTTCTGAGAATATCATTTAATGGACTTCAAATAAGTACATAAGTGTATATATCTATATGAATAATTACTTTATATAAAATTTTTATTAAATAAAGTATTTTCAGTTAAACGGATTAATTGAGTAGCATATGGTTGTTGTGGTGGTTCCGCAGAGCTGGAAAGCATCAGAGATTTTTTCCGTGATAGCCTGCTTCATTTTGTGGTCATCGACGGTTTCGGGCGTTCGCCCATCATCAAGGTGCACATGTCCACCACAGTGTGGTAACATAGATTTGCACAGAGCAAATTTAGTTGTTGCACTGACTGGTTTTTAAATGTTTCATGTAAAGCATTTAAAACAACGTTTGCTCTGTGCAAATCTATGTTACCACACTGTTTGGCATATACATCCTGATGATGGGCGAACGCCCGAAACCGATCGATGATCACAAAAAGAAGCAGGCTATCACGAAAAATATCTCTGATGAGTAGTATATGGAATTAATAGTTGATTTATAAAAAACGGGTTTGATAATATAATTTGTTAGAACATTTCAGTTATTTTGAATATATAATTTTCATAAATGAGGTTGAATCATGTACATAAGAAGATTGGGAAAATAATAAAATTGGATTGTTTTATTTATTTATTTAAGGCGTCTCAACATCCGTAGTCATTTGCGCCCGGAGCCTTCTCAGTAAACTGCCGGCCTCAGGACAGTGTTCTCCCGTTACAGACAACACTGTCCATCACCGGACGTGAGCTGTAGGGGCTCCTAGGAAGAGAAAATCTAAGGGTAGCACGGCTGGATTCGAACCCGTGATCTCCGCGTTGCTAGTCCAGCGCGCTACCACTGAGCTAATCCCTTCTCTGGATTTTGTTTTTAAAAATCAATTTTTTATATTCTCGCCCAATTTTTTTTTTATTTTGTTCTGATTTATAAATACACTTCCCTAAACATTCTTCAACACTTTCTTTGACTTTACCGTTTATAACTTATGTTATTCATTGCTTATTATTGTTTATTTCTTTCTCTTTTTTTTTACAGTACTTTTCATTCGGTACTTTTTATCTAAAAAACTTACGAATAAAACCCACCATTATAAACCAAATTAGCTATATACTCTGATTATTAATAATGCAAAAAGTAACAAGACACTACGACTAACTAAACTATAACTTCAGACGCCTAGAATACAAATAAACTAAAGTAAGAAAAAAAAAATGTGCTAAAACAATCAAATAAACATAGATTCATCTATATTGTTGAATATAAAGAGCAAAAAATATCGTAAGATTTTCATTTCCTTTATCATTAGATTTAATTATTAAATATAAATTTCTTCATCTCCATGACTATGCAAAATCATTTAAATAAAAATAGCAATTGCACAATGCATCTTTATGTTTTCATTATTTGGATGAAGGGAAAAAAAATCAGCTATTGCACAAAGCGTTTTTGATGTATTTTATAGAAAAAGTAAAGCAGGAGCCTGTAGAAGAGGATGATGATGATGAAGAGGAAGATGCTGAGATGGATGTTGATAGAAATGAAGATAGTCTCCAGAATGGGGATGACCCTCCTGAGACAAGAAGATCAGTCAGAATAACAAGGCAGTCGAAGGTTTGTAGAGTTAAGCTTAATTCCAAGAAATGATTCGTTTTATATTAGTAGTTTTACAACCTGAAGGGTTTTTTTGGAGGATATAGGTAATTTTGTAATGCTTGCAGTTAAATAACCATTTGGACAACCAAGTAAAAAATTATAGGGCGCATGAAAGGAAGAGGGATAGTTCTCAAGAAGGAGATGTAGAAAATAATGCTGAAAATGAAAATGCAAACGATACTTTTCAAAATATGTATAATAAAGTAAAGAGAACCCGGGCGCCACCGACATCCAAAGTAGGTCAGTAAAAATCAAGGTCTACTATTTCTTGTTTCAAATTTATATAGAACTAATAGATCCTTTATTCACAATCTAATAACGTGATAAGGTCGTTAGGTTTCCCAGATATTTACTCCCAAGACCAGAAATTTGTCTATTTAATGAGAAGTCAATATTTTATTGGTGAAAGATAATATCTTGTACTTGGGTTGCAATCTGTAGACAGTAATTTTTACATCCGCTTACGTCGCTTACATATGAACCGTAAAATTCAAGAAAGAAAAACAAATTTGACATTCCATTTGGTTATCTTTAGAGGATTCGGGTCAAAATTCGAAATTTGTTATTTTCTTGAAACGTTTTCAATGAATTTCTTTAACTTTGTAAACCTAATACATCTGAAGAGTTACTAAATTATTTTAGGGAAGTTTATGGAAACGTTGATCTTGATTCCACCACCTAAACAGCAATAAGGGCAATTGGTAAAGTTTCAGTTCTGAGCAAAATATTCTGAGAAATGCAGAAAGAAATACTCTTTCGAATGTTTTACACTAATTATATTTTTTCATTATAATTTGGTACTGCATAGGAAGTTCAGACGAGAGCGATAGTAATGATTCTTCGAGTGTTGAGGAAAGAGAAGAACCAGGAACTCGGAATATACGAACTCGCAATCAGCCTGTAAGAGGTCAGCGAAAAAAGTACCACTTGAGGCAGACCAAGCCTACTGTTGAAAGATTCCAGATTAGTAAGTAATATACATTATTACCTACTTAAAATTTATTTATTTGTTTCATTCGCTGTAATCATTAGTTTGGGATAAGTAAGGATAGAACAGGTGAAACCATAAAATTGTACAGTGATACACATCCCATTTTACAATTACTTTTAGCATATGTGTTTTATTAACTCATGTGATTATATATATTTACAGAAAACATTTGAAAAATATCTGTTGACTGTTGTGGCAGTTAGGAGAGAATTATCGTACTTCTGCTTCTTTGCGAATCAAGTTATATACTAACCGCTTAGTGATTGTAGTAATTTCCTAAAATGTTACAGCATTAAAACATTTATGGAAATTAATACAATTGTAGTTATTCCTAAAACTGTTGTATCCTTTTGAACAGGTTTTGTGCCTATGGCTAATTAGAGGAAATAATGTAAATAACTAATTCATCACTCATAACGTGCGCAGCACAAGAACCACGTGATAGGACACACATGCTGAGGGAAGTTATTGCCCACTCAATCAGACGGAGAAGAAGAAGGCCATCCACGTCGTCATCATCAAGCTCCTCATCTGATGACAACAGGTACGAGAGGAAGAAAGAAAGACGACCTGGAAAGAGGTTATTTCTATATTGTTTATTTATCTTAATGAACTCATTGTTACATAATTTTCAAGTCTAGATTTGTAGAGGCAGTAGCTCTTTCCATTGCAATGTAAATTTATTAGACTCTCAAGGTGTCAGTATAGTTTACAGTTTCTCTTTGTGTATTGCGAGATTGTGGGATATCAATGATATCGATGTCTGGATTATCCGTAGAGTCATCAGGAACTGTGAATTAGTGGCTAGTCCACTTCCCTAAAGCTAAACAAACCGTACGACATTAATTACTCGCATTAACGGCTGTTCTTAACAAATTATGTCAGTGGTTTAATACTGTTTTATGCTCATGACATTAAAACATTTGTTACAGTTTCAGAAATTTGTGTCTTAAAATTTGCTTGCTAATATCCAAAATATCACTTTCAAACGATTCCCGCAAAGACTTGAATAAAGTATTAATTTAATTGCAGGTTAGAGTTGCTAGGAGCACCCAAACAGCCGTCGAAACAAAAAACTGGTCTTCTGGCTGATGTTGCTCCACTCAGTTTAGACCAGACAGTGAGATTCGATAATATCGGTGGCTTGGATAGACATGTTTCCAGCTTAAAGGAAATGATTATTTTTCCTCTGCTTTATCCAGAGATATTTGCAAAGTTTGGAGTCTCACCACCTAAAGGAGTTCTGTTCCATGGACCGCCGGGTAAATAAAACATAGTCTTCGAAGTACATAATGTGAAGTTGAAAAAGATTAATTTTATTATCCCGCTGTATTTTAATTTTCTACCCCATATATCTATGAATCAAATAGGTTCATCAATTTTCAGAGAATATTTTCGGCTATGAAATCATTTTTTAGGTACTGGGAAAACATTAATGGCTAGAGCTCTGGCAAACGAGTGTGGTCAAGGAAATAAGAAAGTTTCTTTTTTCATGAGAAAAGGTGCTGACTGTCTGAGCAAATGGGTCGGAGAAAGTGAACGACAGCTTAGGATACTCTTTGAGGAAGTGAGTTCTTGTTGCCTTAAATATTTTATTCTTTCTTAATATGAGGGATTGAGCACTATATCTTCCAAAACTCTTCTGTGTCCATATTACTGTCCCAAAATAAAAACATAGCAGATCGATTATAGATAAAAAAAAGATCCAGTCCCTCGCGTGATCTATCTCGATTGATAGCATTCTAACAAAGCGGTCTATTACCTTAAGGAGAAATAACTTATTATCCCTCACAGACAGCGGTTCCGATCATTGCTCTTGAATCGGATCTCCTCATCACCAAACAAAATCTTAAGAAGAATGGATGCTTCTTCTAGTACCTCACAACGTTTACCAAATGGAACCGGTATGAGCCCCAACATAGTTGATATTCATCTTTAAATGACAAAGTTCTCTAAGATATCCAACTAGATGCCCAGGAGAAGTCCGTGGAAGCCTCAGCAAAGTCCTATTGTCTAAATTCTTTATTTTTTTTTAGATTACCTGTAAGCCAGTTGAAAGAAAACATTAATTCTAGTGAAAACAGACTGGAAGCCAGTTAACTTTATGCCCCATTATGTTATTTATTTATATTAGTTATATTTATTTTCCTTTTTCCTTTTTTTATATTTAGGCTCATCAGGCAAGACCTTCAATAATATTCTTTGATGAGCTTGATGGCCTGGCACCTGTTAGATCTTCTAAACAGGACCAAATTCATGCCAGCATTGTATGTACTTTATTAGCATTAATGGACGGACTGGATAATAGAGGTGATATTATTCTTATAGGTAAGTGGAACATTTTGTTGTAAAGTTACCAATATTATTTTTTTATGTAAAAAAAAATCAAATTTTAATATTGCTTCATTTTAAGGAGCTACCAATAGAATCGACTCAATCGATCCTGCACTTAGACGTCCTGGAAGGTTCGATAGGGAATTACATTTTCCACTTCCTGGAGTGAAGGTTAATAATTCAACATTTATTTGCTTACTTGATAGTTATATAAAAAAATAAAATAAAACATAATAAATAATTTCTCATTATGAATAAATAAGAAAAAGTCGAAAGGCGTCATAAACATCTAAATATTTTTTATTACAAGACAATAGTTGAAGTGAACCGTTCCCTTTCCAAGCCAAGTACTAAACTGGCTTAATGCAAGAATTGCAACTTTGACAGTTCGTTTGGTAAACTGTGGAAATTGCTATAAGAGAAAGCTGTATATATTTTTGCATTTAGATGCCTTTAACTTAGCAATTGTCATTAATAATCCGTTATAAAATATTATTGAGATGAGTATATATATATGATGAAAAATCTGGTGTGAAACACTCAAAAACAAAATTGTGATTAACAAATTTTATAGTTAATATACCAAATTTAATAAAATTCATCAGTGTTTTTATGGAAAAAATCACGAAAAATGAACAAAACTTTTCAGAAAAACGCGCTTCGGTTTTACTAAATTTCTTGAAAGTCGAAATTTTGGCGGTCTATTTATTTGTAATTAATTTTATTTAGATGACAGAATTGTACAATCAATTCTTAAGTTATTATATAATAGCACTTAAGTAGAAAACATTACCCTCCCCCTCCCTCAAAAGCCCCCTTAAATAAGTTTACCCGGAGAAATATTTCAAATAAAAGTTGTAGCTCTTTATATGCGTAGTTCGCATACGTGGTTTAAAGAAAATTGATGAAGGCGTTTTAGAGAAAATAGGAGAAAACTGAAAAATACTTTCTAGTAAAAACGCACTTCCGGTCATCCGGATTTTCTTCAAATTCGGAATTTCAAAAACATATTTAATTGTAATTAATATTATTTTGATGATGGAATTGTGTAATAAACTGAAACAGTACTTTAGAGGAAAACCTCACCCTATCCCAAAAATACCATTAAACGAATTTTCTCGGAGAAATGTTCAAATAAAAGTTGTAGCTCATTATTAGCTTATTATAGGTGTAGCTGATATAGCATGTTTAAAGAAAATCATTGGAGCCGTTTTCGAGAAAATCGCCAAAAAAACTGGAAAAACCATTAAGTAGTGTGGCACTTCCGGTTGAATGATTTTTACGAAAAGCTTATTTTCAAGTCTCCTGGTAGCACTTTAACGAAATATTAAGTTTGAACATTCTGCGATTTTTCGATATTGAGATATGCTGAGACACACACACACACACACACACACATACATACGGAACAATTGCAAAAAACCACGACCTCAAAACGGATATATCCGGTGAAAATTTCAAACGATTACAATACTTCCTCTAACAGGAGTTAAAGAAAGTAAAAACAAAAATAAAAAGAATGGCACTTTGTCTTTCATATATTGTTGCAATAGACAGTAAAGGGATCAGATTTTTAAATTATACATTCAAATTTCTAAGAAGTGCATTTTTGAGGTCCCCAAAACAAAGAAATTGTTGATTTTTTGAAAATAGTTTACTCAAGAATAAAAAATCACTGAAAGCCAAAATTTGATATTACATTTAAGTATGTATTGCCAGGAAATCACAAAGATTAGTAGCAAGGAATTAGCACAAATTCAATGGAAATCAATTTATTGGAATTACTACTTTATGGAATATATTCTTCGGCTTTCGCCATTTTCTCGAGAATAGACACAACGATTTTCATAAAATATTATTTGGTTATTACAAATAAAGTAAACAATAAGTTTTATTTGGAATATTCTTTTGTTCCCCATGGGCTAATTTTATAATATTAAAGACAAATTAAATGTTTAGTAAAATTTACAAGTTTGAAGGAAATTTGTAAGTAAGAAGTTGAGAATAGGGCAGTAAGAGAAATTCTTTTGTTTCACATTCAAACTTATTAAAATGGGGAAATATTCTTGTAGGAGTAAACATTTACTGTATTTTGATTTTCGCTGGAGGAGAATATAGAAAAACAAATCGGGAAGTGCACGGAAGCGGAATGACCTTTACGCTATTAAAAGGGCAACTCTTTATCTTAAATTTTGTAATAAGTTTATTGTTTATCATTTGTTATATACATATATAGCCATTATATATAATCCTCCATATATAACAACATAGAGGTGGAGAAGTTATACAGCGCTTTACTAAGCTAATTCTTCGTTCTACATTTTTTTGTTTTAAAGGAAAGACGTGATATCCTGAGTATATACGCAAAGTCCTGGGCTAACAATGCTGTTCTGAATCGCATGGCCGAAACTTCAGCAGGCTATTGTGGTTCTGATTTGAGGGCTTTATGCACTGAAGCAGTTATTCAGGCACTTAGAAGAACTTATCCTCAGATTTATACGTCGAATCAAAAATTTTTATTGGATAAGGATAAAGTCAAGGTGAGCATTTTTTAAAATTGACTGTTTCTGATATGGGATTGTGATGGTGTTTGAAGTATGAACTTTTAGTTAAAAAAAAAAAATCAACTAATCGTAGTGTATTCTTTTTATTTGTTTACAATTTCTATAATTTCAGGTGGAAAGAATAGATTTTGAAAGGGCGCAGAGATCAATAGTACCGGCTTCTCAACGTGCATTGACTGCTTTAGGAAGAAAGTTGCCTCAGTACTTAGAACCGCTGTTAGGTGAGCCCTTAGCGTCAGTGCTGACGCATGTGGCAGATCTCTTCCCAGCAGCATTCAATAAAAATTTGGGAAGGTGAGAAATGCTTTTATTAATTTTTGTGTTTCAGTGGCAAAATATATTGTAAGTGTTATATATTTTGTTATGCATATATATTTTATTTGTTATGTATTTTATTATTAAGTTATATATTGGAGAGTATTTACTAAAAGACTTTATTCATTTAATAGAATACAATTGCTAACACAGAACTAATCATGATTGACATTAACATATGTGTATATTATAAATTATATTAAACACTGTTTTTATAGTGCAATCTATATTCATTATAACGCTTCTTTTTTTTTCTTTTTTTTCAATTAAGGTTATACAATTCAAAGCAACAAAACTAAGAAAGTAATTAAATAATATAGTATGAGACTTGCAAGAGGACTTCTCATTTCGGACTGTTTTATTTTTATTTTTTTTTTTATAATCGATTTTGGTTTAGCTAGAATATGGAAACGATTTCTAACATATAGCTTGCCTTGAAGTTCTATTAAATACGACCTAGGACCCTTTGTTCCAATTATTTTTCCATTAATCCAATGACCTTTTGGGTTCAGCTTGAAATAAACTTCTTCATCTCTGTTCAAAACACTTACACTTTTGCTTCTCAGATCATAATTATGTTTCATTTTTTGCTGAGCTTCTGCTAAAGACTCTATGTGACGCTCAAAACTTTCTATTTTTGGTTGTAATAATGTCTTATGGATTGGTAGCGTACATCTAAGTCTTCTGGGCATTAATAATTGTGCAGGAGAGGCTGTTCCATCTTTAGGAGTATTCCTTAATGCAGTAAACCGAGATGTAGATCGCTATTTGAATTTTGGCATTTCTGTAGAAGGTTCTTCATTATTTTCACAGCACTTTCTGCTATTCCATTAGATTTCGGGTAATATGGACTACTCATTATATGTTCAATTTCCCATTCTTTCGTAAAATATTTAAATTCCTCTGGAAAAATGGGGGTCTACCATCCGTAATTAGTTTAGAAGGTATGCCATGACGACTGAATATTGATTTAAAATGTGAAATGATACTTTTAGCATTTGTGGAAGAAAGTATACAAAATTCTATGTATTTAGAGAAGTAATCAATAAAAACTAAATAATTCTTCGAATTAATGGTAAAAATATCTGCTGCAACTTGTTCCCAAGGGCGAGTAGGTAACTCCTGAATTAAAAGTGGTTCTTTTGTATTATTAGGGCGATACTGCAAACAGATAGTTTTCTATCCAGTGCTTAATTTGCAGGTTCATATGTGGCCAGTATAAAACTCTTCGAACCAAATTCTTAGTCCGTTCGATGCCTAGGTGACCCGTATGAATCAGTGATAATATTTTATTTATTAATTTGACTGGTATGATCACACTGTTATTTCTAAAGATTATAATATCATCTGTGACGTTACCTCATCACGAAAACTCCAATAATGCTTGAGATGATTTATTCTTTGGCCATCCATCAACACAATATTGTTTTAATAGAGTCAATGCTTCGTCAGTTGAAGTGGCTTCTTTAATTTCTGCTAATGTTAGAGAATTAATAATTAAGTTAACATGGACTGTTATTTCTTCATCTATCAGAGAGTTTGTTTCAGGAAGTGGTGCTCTAGACAAAGTATCTGCAACATTCATAAATTTACTTGGAACAAAAACTGTTTTTAAATCGTAAGGTTGTAGTTGCAATAGCATGTGCTGCAAACGAGCTGGAACTGAACTTAAAGACTTTTTACTTATTGTGATCAGAGGAGAATGATCGGTTTCAACTGTTATTGACTGACCATAAATATACTGTCTGAATCTAGTACATCCAAATACAACGGCATATAATTCTTTTTCTATTTACGCATAGGACTGTTGACATGAAGTTAGAGTCTTGGATGCATAGGCTATAGGCTTGCCTTCTTGAAGAAGTGCTGCACCAACTGCAAATTTTGAAGCGTTGACTGTCATGACAATATATTTATTATCAAATGAGAGAGCCCGGGTGCCTGTGTAACTAAAACTTTTGAATTATTAAATTCTTTTTGATGCTCTTCTTCCCATTTCCAGACTTTATCTTTTTTAACTAATTCTCGTAATTGTACAGTTTGGTTTGCTAAATTAGGTATAAAACTTGCAAGATAATTTACCATACCTAGGAATCTGTAAAGCTTTGACATCTTTAGGAGTAGGCATTTCATTGATTGCTCTTACTTTGGAAGCATCCGGAAACATTCCTTCTTTTGAAAAAATATGCCCCATATATTTTATTTGAGTAAGACCAAATTGACATTTTGATCGATTTAATTTTATATTTCTTTCACTACCTCTTCTAAAAACTGATTCTATTCTTTGATCATGTTCCGCTTTATCTTTGCCATAAATAAGTATATCGTCTAAATAAATACATACATCAGGTAAGTGTCCAAAAGATTCGGTCATTAGTCTATGAAAAATTTCAAGTGCCACGCTTATGCCAAAAGGTAATCTTAGGAATTTATATCTGCCAAAAGGGGTGTTAAACGTTAATAAATCAGTGCTATCTTTATGGATAGGTACGATCCAGAACCCTAGGCTAGCGTCTTAATGCAGAAAATACAGCTGCACCATTCAATTGTGCTCTTATAGTCTCAAGTGTTGGTAGCTAATAATGTGACCTTTGTAAAGCATTGTTTAAATTTCGGGGATCAATACAAATATGTAGATTGCCCAATTTTTTTTCTACCATTCTGTAGGCCAAGTTACCTTAGAAATTCCATTTTTTCCAATTCCTGTTTAACTTAGAATACAGCTTGAAAGGTAGTTTACTTGGAGGATCATAATAGGTTTATAATCAGGCTTTGACGTTAGCTTATAACTGGTGGTTAGACATCCTAAACCCTCAAAGAAATATTGATATTTATTCAGTAATGCATTATATTGACCTCTTAATATCTGTTTGTTGTTCTTGTCTAAATTGAGAGCTAAAATTTTGTTAATGAACCCAAATTTTTCACATACTCTCAGGCCTAAAATTGTTGGGCAAGGCAAATTAATAATATGAAACAAAATATCACTTACAGTGTTATTTATGATAAAAGGAAGAACTGTAGTGCCAATGACTGGAATTTCTGTGCCGCAAAAAGATGTTATTTTAATGTTGCAGGTTTTATTTATATTACCTTTAAAATTTAAGTCCTTAAATTGAGAAGTACTCATGCAATTTACTTGAGCATCTGTATCTAAATAACATAAAATTAAATTGTTACAAATAATCATGTTTGTAGTCCAATCCGATTTGACATTTTTAAGTAGAGAAATTTTAGAATTTAATTTACAAACAAAAGTTATCACTGCTATCGGAATTACTACTGGTAAAATTAGAATTTATATCGACTTGTTCACTAAAATCAGTGGATTTAACTGGAAGACTCTTACACATTTTGGCAACTTTCTGACACTTTGAGCATACTTTACCAACAGCCAGACATTTGTAACGATGTATTTGTCCCCATCTTGAACAGATATGTAGGTTGGGAATCACCATCATTCTCCTGGCCTTGAGAGTGATGGTGCCGTGACTGACTTCGTGAATTAGAACTGTACCTTTGCGAACGAACTGGAGACTGCCGAACACTATGGTGATTTTTAATATTTTCACAGCTATTAGAGTTTTTATTGACTTTAAAAATTTTTGTCGTGTCGTTGTGTTCATCAATTGCCTGGGCTTGACGATATGTAAGTTCCATTGATCTATATATATTTATTGCCTTCTCTAAATCAAGATTGTCTTCTTGAAGTAGTCTTTCTTTAATATTATGACCACATTTATCAAGTCCACAAATTAATACATCTTTTATTAGACTTTTCCGAAGGCCTTCTAAATCATATGATAAACTTAATTTTTTTAGAGCTGTGACAAAATCTTCAATAGTTTCACCTGGTCTCTGACGCCTTGTGAGAAAACGATGTCTTTCAACAGTTACATTTTTTTTAGGTGTAAAATGATTAGTAAATAATTCTATAAGTTCATCAAAAGTAATTTTATCTGCATCTTTATTAAATGAATTAAATACTGTCATTGCCAATTAATGACAGAAGTAGAGCTACTTTTCTTTGATCAGTAACTTCAGAGAGGCCAGAAGCGATTAAATATAATTTTAATTGTTTAAGGTAGACCAATTATTACTTACATTAACGACTCCATCAATTTCAAGTGGCAGAATATTTGGTTACAGATTAATTGTAATATTCGCCATATTTGTTTTCTCCTTTGTGTGCTTGTTACTATTAAAATCTTGACTTTTTGACGTTTTCGGCATTTAATTAATTTCAACATGTAAACTGACTAACAACCTGACACCATGTTATATATTTTGTTATGCACTAAGTTATATATTGGACATTATTTACTAAAAGATTTTATTCATTTAATAGAATACAATTGCTAACACAGAACTAATCATAATTGACATTAACATATATGTATATTATAAATTATATTAAACACTTGTTTTTATGCAGTGCAATCTATATTCATTATAACAGTAAGGTTTGAACTTTTTATTATTTTATATTTTCAGCATTCGTGTAGTTCGTAGCCCAAGACTGTTAATTGTAGGCCAAACGAAACAAACTTCTATATTGGCTACCTCTTTGCTATATAAACTGGAACACTGTCCACTTGTGTCCGTTAGTCTAGAGAGTTTATATTCCGATTGTTCGAGGAGTCCTGAGGAGGCTTTAACTAGGGTAAATGTTAATTATTTTAGTTGCAGTATTAACAGTTATCGTCCACTATCATACAGCATGCTTTTATATTAGATTTAATTTAAGCTTGTGTTGCGATCACTTTAATAAAGTTTTTTTTTTTATTACGCGACGTGTAAAGGTGTTCAAAGAGTTGCCGCATAGCTCCGGATCGATATTGTGGTTTGGTGATATTCATCTATGGTGGAAGACTGTATCAGACACGGTAAAAGCTGTTTTGACGTCTTTAGTTTCGCTGTTGGACACTTCGTTACCTATATTTTTTCTGGCAACTTCGCCAACTAAACTTCTACCAAAGCAGGTGAGACAATTGTAACCAGGGCATTTCATAAATAGCGTTTTACGAATTAATCATTATTGCCGGTTTCATGCAATTCTAAGGTTATATCTTTTCTGTACATGTGATCTCTTCTTTCAGATTCTTTTATATATATTTTTTTTCTTAATTTAAGGCGCGTCAACATGTATGGTTGTTGGCGCCCGGAGCCTTCCCAGTGCACTGCCGGCCTCCGGACAGTGTTCTCTCGTTTAACGACACACTGTCCAACACCGGACAGTGAGCTGTAGAGGCTCCTAGGAAGAAAAAATCTAAGGGTAGCACTGGACTCGAACCCGGGTCCTCCGCGTGGGAGTCCAGTACGCTAACCACTTAGCTAATCCCTTCCCTATTCTTTTATTTCGTTTTAATATTATCAAGTTCATTTGTTTAGGTGTCTAATCTCTTCAGAGTGTATAGAAATGAAATTTATGAAATTCCACGTCCTAGTCGCGAGCAAAGAGAAAATTTCTTTAGGCCAATTTTTCGAATAAAAGCATTGAAGAGACCACCGTCGCCAAGAAAGAAGAAAGGTTTGTAATTTAAAAATAATATTCTAAATTTAATCCTTCTAGAATTTGGGTTTTAAAATTAAGAAAAAATATATCTGTTGTGAAATATTTCTCTTCTGCATGGAATAATTGACCAATTTTCTTCAAGCTTGAAATGTTTCTTCCTACAATCGTTTAATTTCCCTTCATATTAAGGGAGGTTAGAATCTTACAGTATATTGAAGTAACACTTCATAGAGAAGCCAAAATTTATAGCCCCTCCTGTAAAGATCTAAAATCCATTTTCTAAAAAAAAAAAAAATTGTTTTAAATGTTTCCAAAATGATAAATTTCAAGTTTACAGAATTTCACAGCGCTCAGACGCCCCTCCTAAAATATTTTTACTTCCAATGAGATGTTTGTGCGGCAATGGCCAGAGGAGTTTTTAAAGAAAAAAAATTCTTTGTTGCTCAATGTTTCGGGTACATTGGTGCCCTTCTTCAGGAGCTCTGTAAAATTTATTGTAGTATAAAATCAGCAGCTCTGTAAAATTTATTGGAGCAAATACGTTTTATACTCCAATAAATTTTACAGAGCTCCTGTGAAGAAGGGAGCTCCAATGGTACCCGAAACGTAGAGCAGCAAAGAATTCTTTTTCTTTAAAAACTCCTTTGGTCATTGCCATACAAATATCTCATTGTAATTTTAAGACCTGACGATTTGAATACTATTTTTACTTTCTGTTACTCCCTAGTAAGAGGAGGGATTGCGATCGTGCCAGATTTCCAAAATTGAGTTTTCTCCGGAAATAAATCTTTTGAGTCCCCTGGATACGTAAAGAAAGTTTTTAGCGAATGGTTCGTATGTATATGTGCGCACGTGTTTATAAGTAGGGAACAAAAATTTTCCTTACTTTATGGAATGAATTTATCTGTGTTGCCAATTTCTCTCGAAGCTGGGAAAATTCATTTAGAGAGATACTGTCGTAACGTCGTGAAGTCATGTTTTCATATTGTAAGAAAACCAATATTAAGGATATTTAAAGGATTATTAAATTGATGAACAAAAGTGGTAGTAGTTATGGATTTTTTTCGCAATTTTCTTCAGAATGGCCCCAAATATTTGTGTTTAAACCTCGTATATATTTTTTTCCTTTGAAGTGGAAGTCTATCAACTTTTTTTTAAACTTGTTTGGAGAAAATTGATTTTCATTGGACTTAGTAGATTTAAAAAAAAAAGTCAGTTTTCTCCTCATTTAAAGTTTGTACATATTACTGAGTAAAATTAAATATGTTACAATCACTTCCTAGAAAATTTGGCATTTGAAAAATCAGAAATCTAATAGATTAGATTGAGTCACGGGGTGGGCACGATCCCGGGCACTGCAGCCAACAGAACTTATTGCGCCAACTCCTATAGATTTAGTATGAGAAACTTTTCCCCTCTTTATGAGATTAAGAGCTTTCCTAACCTGCTGTTTTTACACTATTATCCCCTCTGGTCTCAGTGTGTCAAAGGAAATATAGTATGAGAAAGTACAGGTTTTTAAAACCTGTATATTAGTAGCTACTTGTATATCGTGTTGGGAATGTTACTGTGGGTAACTCGCAGGGACGCTAAAATCACTGAAGAAATGGCTAGTCCACTTCCCCTTAGAGAGAGTGAGATCTAAGTGGTTATTTTATAATATGTTTGTATCCTAAATTAGAATTATGGTTTTCCTAAATATAATTGTAATTATATATTTACTAAATCGGTTATCGAACAACTTTATAAACTAGGGCCATTTTCCATTTCATGCATTGAACTTGTGTTCATAAGAAGGCTAATTTTTATCTATTCATACTTTCTTTATATGGTAATTTAATATATTGATGATTTGTTATATGCGTTACAGAGGAAATGGTTAAACTGGAAATTGCCCCGCCAGAACCTGCACCCAAAATGTCAGAAGAAGAGCTTAAG
Source organism: Triatoma infestans (assembly GCA_011037195.1). NCBI lineage: Eukaryota > Metazoa > Arthropoda > Insecta > Hemiptera > Reduviidae > Triatoma > Triatoma infestans. Next base: position 209,009 of record JAAEAF010000248.1, on the reverse strand, counting down.
GCGTTATATAATGAAGAAGAAAATACACTTAGAGAACTTAGGATATTTCTTAGACAAATATGCGCTAAATTAGCCAGAAATAAACAGTAAGTTAAACTGGTTACACTTTCTTTTAAGGATATTTCACAATTAGTCAATACAATGTTGGTTTATAATAATGAGATTTAATTCATTTTTATTTTTTGATGAGGTTCTACATGTTCTCAAAGCCAGTAGACATAATGGAAGTTCCTGATTATCTTCAGATTATAAAAGAGCCAATGGATCTCGAAAAAATGATGACTAAAATCGATTTACACAAATATACTTGCGCCCAGGATTTCCTCAATGACATAGATCTCTTGGTGAAGAACGCCCTTGAATACAATCCTGACAGGTAGTTTTACATATCTAATCTTTCTTGAAAGTCTTAAAAAAACTTGTTTGTACAAATTTTCAGGCTTCTCTCCTTGGGGAACTCCCCGTCTTTCAGAAATTAAAGATCGCAGAATATGTTTATGAGAATATTTCTGTACCGTTTAAATCCTTTCAAGTAATTATCTGCTGAGGAGATATCTCTCTCTCCACCACCTCCATAATTATGGTGGACAACTAGGACAAATTTCAAGTTTAAAGAAAATTTGTCAATTTCGTACTTGTATTATTAAATGCAGTAAGAAAAAATCTTGTCCGTGTATCACACCAGTTTTTTTTTTGTTTGTTTATAACTATCTCCTTGTAGATATATATTTTTCATTACATTATTGATTAATTTTGGTTTGTATCATTTTGGTTTAAATAAAAATTAAAAATATGTTGTGCTAATGCTACAGACATATTTGGTAACGCTTTAAAGTTGTTTTTCTCCTTTTTTTCTTTTTCCCCTCAAACAAATATTCTATGTTAAATTGCAAGGAATTTTTATTAAATATAATTAATACATTTGATAGTTTTGTTAATCTGTTATTTTGTTATTTAATAAAGGGATCCTGCAGATAAATTAATACGTCATCGAGCTTGTTACCTTAGAGATACCGCGTATGCATTAATAAAAGCGGAAATGGACTCTGATTTCGAAGACAACTGCCGTGATATTAGAGAAGCAAGACGGAAAAGAGATTTTGGAGAACAATTAACAGTACCAGAATTTTTTCCAGAAGAAGATAACCAGGTTGAAGCCAATGGAACGGAAAATGGTCAATCACAGCAGAGTAATGATCACGAATGCAAAGAGGATATTGGTATTTTTACAATTTGTCTATTTGTTATTACAGCTAGTTTCTGACTTATTAATCCAATAATAATTCTTTCTTGCATTTAGATAATGATAAGGATGAGGAAAAGCTAGCAGACAAAGATGAAGGTCAGAGAAAAGGTGATTCTGAGAAAAGAAAGCGAAGGAAAAAGACCACTTGGTCAAAAGGTTGTATTGTAAAAAGGCAAAAGAAGTCATCAGATGGTGGAGGAAATGTAAGTATAGCTAGCTGCTCCACTGTTTTTTGTTTTTAATGTTTGAGATAATTATTTATCATTAATTATTTGGTTAAACAATAAATTCACCACAAAATATAAGTAGAAAATTCGATTCTGAAGGCTCGCCGCCCCCTCGATAACCCGATTATTTTTTTACTCTAGAGAAAAAAAGAAAAAAAAAATCATAGAATTTTTTTGTTTACTTTAAGGCGCGTCAACATTTATGGTCATTGGCTTAGTGCACGGACATGTTCTCTCGTTACAGACAACACTGTCCATCACCGGGCAGTGAGTGTTGAGGCTCCTAGGAAGAAAAATTCTAAGGGCAGCACAGCTGGACTCGAACCCGGTTCCTCCGCGTGGGATTCCAGTACGCTAACCACTTCCCTATCGTAGAATATATTTATACAAATACTTCGTAGTAATAAAAAATCTGATTTTAAATCGAGAAGGTCACGATAACTTAATGAAGGTAAAAAAAACGAATCTGGGAAAGTAAAATTTCTGTTTAAGTTCTCTTGACCGATACCATTGTTGGATATCTTGGTGGTACCAAAATGAAATGTGTAGTTAAATATTTTACTCTCTTCCATTTTTGAGTTATTTTAGCCAAAACCTTCACCCAAACATGAAAGATACTAATTTCTAAAAAACACTTTTAGGCATTATCCGATTTTTCAAAACAATATTTTCAATGCAAACTCTATTTTGAAGATTTGCCACGAATGCAATATTTCCTCATAACATTAAGAGAAGGTGAAAGTTTGGCATCTTTACATTACATGCATTATATTATTACATGTCTGGTTATATGTATTTCAGCTAGAGGAAAGGGTGTAATGCTTCAAACATTATTACTACCACTAGGTTGTGCTGTAATGTTGAGCTCTTTTTTTAAAGAAAGTTTCCTTACATATATATGTGCAATTTTAGAGTATTTATGTTTTCTTACTTCCAGATGTCTCAAGAAACTGTCAAAAATCTTTCTCCTCCATGTCAGTCAACACCAGTGAAGCAGGGTGGCAGCGGTAAAAATTCCAGAAGTTCCAAATCTGAATCTGTCCAAGATAGTGAGGAAGAAGATTTAGGTATATATCTTTATATAAGTAATTGGATACAATGTCCTTCTATCGACTTCTTTACTGAAAACACATTCAATTTCTGTAGGATCTCAAATATTTAATATTTTAGAGAACTTCAGCTCTCCAAAATGCATTTTTTTATTTCTCTTCGCTTTGGTTCAAATATTCTATCTGATTACAACATTTACATCATCACTGCATTCTGCATCATTCACCCAATTTCCTACCATTCAATAATGCGTAAAATTACCCGCGCATTAAGATATGAAAATCATTTCCACAGTTTTGCTACATTAAATTCTGTTGCAGGTTGTGAAGAAGATGGCACTACAAACCAACCAAATAACTTGGATATAGATTTAAACCAAACTGACCAAACTATTTCTTTAGAGGAGTGCGAGAAAGGTAAATGTTAGTTTATATAATAACAAGAAATTTATCTGAATGCTTTGTGAACAGGTTCTTTAAGCGAAAACATAATAATCATAACAGTTTATTTTAGTTTATATTGATAAAACGTTATTGAAATGTAAAATAGTATTTGAATTGTTGGCCTTTAATTTGTTTCAGAAAAAATTGTTATCAATAGAGAAGCTCTAGATGATTTGTTTAAAGAATGCATCCGTCTTACCGACTCCAAAGACGATTTTGAAAGTTTAGTGGATCTATATTCCATGCTCACAAGGACCGTAAATAGTTATTCGACGGTATATCAACGAATGGATATGCTGAAGGTATATTTATTATTTGTGTTTATTTTGATATTTCTACCATCTCTTATTAAGGTAACAGGAAATACGATCGTTTTAGATTTTCGAATTTGATTGTTCACCATGATCTCCAGAAACTGGTCTGTCTTTGTGTGTGTGTGTGTTTTTTTGTGATTAGCAGAAAGTTCAAATTTCATGTTCCGAAATATAATTTCATTGTACTCGACTATTCCATTCCTTTATAATGTTAACTAGAATTAAATGTGAAGTTTGAAGAAATAATTTATCGATTTTGTAGAACTAAAAAAATGTGCTTAAAGAGAAAGTTATAATATGAGTGTTCATTCTTACAGCTTTAAGGCGAAGGATTTCGTTCGTATCAGATTTTCCAAAATTTAGCTGTCCATGTTGATTGATACATGTTTGGGGTATGATTTTGTATGTTGTTTTTTTTAAGAAATTGCTGAATATGAAAATTGGTGTTTGGGCAGTTTTGGTCAGCATAACAAAAACAAATTTGCAAGACGTTGAAAGTTATTAATTTAGTTAAAATCGTTGATTTCTTTTTGTTTGTTTAATAAGTTTATTATGGTTTTCCCGAAATGACTACAGCAATGTGTATCACTTTTATTTCAATTAGATTTTATGTGAGTTATGACATATCCCTCTGAAGTTTTTGTACAGTTTTTATTTTGGCCATTAAGCATCTGGTGAAAATTTTAAGTTTGAACGGAATTGAACTTTTGGAAGTTGAGAAGATCAGTAAGGAAATATATCTGGAATGGATTCATCTTAATTTTCACAGTTACAAATTAAATGTATATTTTATCGGGACATCACAAATTGTATTTTTTTTTTTAAATGGGCAGAGGAGTTTATAAAGAAAAAGAGTTCTTTGTTGCTCCACGTTTCGGGTAGGGTACCATTGGTGCCCTTCTTCAGGAGCTCTGTAAAAATTTATTGGAGAAAATACAGTATGAAATACATTATTTGATTTGACATATATGTAATACATTATTACATTTGACAGTACAAATCCTCTGGCCATTGCCGTACAAACATCTCATTGTATTTTTTTTTTTCAGGATTTACAGACTCATCTGGCGTTGTATGAAAAGGAGCCTGTACTCTTTTCCGAAGAATCAGAAGCAGGCGATGAACATTCTTAGCATTTTCTTTCTCCACCATTATTTAGTACTTTTATGTCTCTTATAAGATTTACTTTTTTAAATAGTATATTTATAGAGAAAATACCAGAACAGTACCCTCAGGGCGAATTTAAATTTTTTTTAATTATTTTATTAATTATTCTTTAGTTTATATTCATGGTGTGACTGTTAGTTTTATATGTTATATATTATATATAAACACAATGGATATAAAAAAAAGAATTGTCGATTCACTGTGTTGGCTAATGGGATTTTAATTGTTGTTATCTACTACATAAGTCTATTTGAAATCAACAGATATTTATAGATCGGATTTAATAACAGTCGCAGTGACTAATCAAATATTTCTCAAATCTCAAATAAAATAAAAAATAATTGTTTAAAATAAATTTCAATTTGAATTTCACTAATTACGACTGGAAAGTATAGAAATCATCGCTCTAATTTGTTATTAAAGTAATTCCAGCTTTATCATCAACACTAGAAAATATATTACTTATTATTTATTTATTTTATAATGTACATGTTTCTCTTAAACCATTTACCTGTTTTCCATTTGGTTTTTACCTTTTTATAAATTAATTTTTTCCAAATATTTTTTATTATGCTTATTACTTACCTACCCTAGTCATTCATTAAGTTACTATTGGTAGTACAGCAAGTTGAGCAAGTGACATGTTATAATTCAACATCATCTCTCTCTTTTAGAAATAGTGCCTGTTTGAAACGCTAGCCAACATTCCTGCTTGGCCCATTATTATCCTTCTGAATGGCGCATAGATACACAAAGTAGGCCCAGGATTCGCCGGCATAATTATAGAAAAATAAAAACTTTTTAAATTAGTTTAGTAATCGGAAGAATCCGCACTTTTAAATACGTGACACAGTTTTAATGTATGCAAACGGCATTTATGGTATTGTAGCCTTGGTAGTTAGCGATTGGATTCCCTGGCTGAATGTAATGCAATACCAAATTAGATTAACTGAGATAAAGCTTGTATATAAAATTATGTATTAACATGATCTTCGTATAATCTACTACCAATCTTAGCCCATGCAGTTTAATTATTTTCTAATGGTAAGATATTTACATTGTCACTACCAGATGGCATACTGTGGCTTGACTGCGTTTGGTCCGTATAATTTCTTAAATTGAAAGTTGTGACAGTCCAGGGCGGATTGCAGGATGCCTCAAACTGTTTAATTGAAGATTATTCAATTTGATTTATAAAAAATAGAATTAACTCAACTGCAATATTAAAACAATAATAATATTATGATTTTCCTTAAAATTAAATTTTTGATGGAGCAAAAGATTCTTGAATCATGCGAAATATTCATTAGATTTTTAGATTGTTATAGGGGATAATTGCACTGTGACCTGAAAGATCTATTGTGTCCCCGGAGCCTTCTCTGTGCACTGCCGGCCTCTAGCTACAGACACCGCTGCCCATAACCGGACAGTGAGCTGTAGAGGCTCCTAGGAAGAGAAAATCTATCAGCATGCTGTATTCGAACCCGGGGCCTCCGCGTTGCTAGTCCAGCGCGCTACCACTGAGCTAATCCCTTCCTTCTCCTTTGGCTTACTCCAGTTAACTAGGAACGGAGACCCTAGTTTGTGTATGGTGTTGGTCCTTGCCTGTAAAGTGTAGAGTGTATTTTTTACTGTTCCGACGAAGTGCATGGACGACTACTGAACTGTGGTAACCCGTGGGGTCGCTACTCCCCAAGTAACTGCATGCAACAGATACCCCTTGCGGGCAAAGTATTCATTAAGTACATATACTGATTCATCAGCTTTGCTAAAGGTCCAGCAATAGTGGCAAAAAACTAAGAGTTCTTAGTTTATACATTTTTCTTCCAGTGTAAACATTTATTAGAAAAAAGTAGTTCCTACTTCATTCCAATTACGCATCTTAAGAACTATATGAATTATTGAACTAATGCCTCCAGGACTTAGAAAACAATAAATAAAATATGAACTACTTAGCCAACAGAAATGCTAAAGTTCTTGAAGGAAAAATTCACAAAAGAGATTATCCAATATTTGTATTAAAGACAAAGATTCTAAAATATTTGCTTTTTAGAGCTTCATAAGAAGAGTTTAACAGCTATTTCATGGAAGATTTAAAAATTAATCCAGTTCTTTGTTATACGGCCAGTTTTTTACTTATATTTCTTGCTAAACTCCTTAGAGCTTTATAAATATGTAATAGTTTCACAAAGTAATACCCAATTTTTTTTAGAAAGACAGTTACACCGATAAATGTGCAGTAAAAATTTAGTATTTCATTTATTACTGCAAACTTAGTAATAATTAAATTTTTAATGGAAGTTTCTTTTTTAACATTACGATTTATATGGTAATCGCTTTTCGAAATCAGACAACACTTAAATTAAAATTATTCTATCCTCTAATGAACAGAAGCAGTGCAAATTTTATTTTATATTTCAATACTTGGACCACTGTTGACAAACACCTGCCCCGTACAGACAAGGGTAATAATTCTGTAATGCGCCAGCTTAGGTTTTCAAAATAAAATACAGCATATCGCCTGGGAGTGCCCTGGTTCCTAAAGAATATACAACTCTTCATAGGAAATAGCAACCAGCTCTGTTTATATTACAGAATTAATTAATTAGTTCTTATTATGCATTGTAAACTTTCCAAAGTAGAATCAAGATTCCCACGCAAATGATTTTCCTTCTCTCAAAACTTATTCTTAGGTTTATGGAAAATAATGAATGCTTTCCATCAAGACAAATTATCTTTACAATTGTTGAATTTGTAGATGAAACCCGCAATGCTGTATAGAATCCCAGCTACCATTACACTGTTGGATTTGTTTTTTTTTTTTTAAATTTAATGTTTAATTCATTCAATTCGAAATTTTTAATAGCATTAAAGTATAGAACTCTAGATAATGATGTCAAAATGTTAATAAAGATTTTACGATACCAAATTCAAAATTTGAAATAAGCAAATTAAATGTCAAATAAAAAATATAAAATATGCTATTAAATAGTAATAATTTTTAATTAAAATAGTTAATCAACACCTCTTCTAGTAGAAGGCACTGCAATAATTTTGGCTGATGTTCTGAAAAAATGGTCTGATGAAGTGACTACAAATTAGAAATGATACCGCCAAAATTATTTCCTATTTGAACACACCGATTGTACGAATCATCATTTGTTTTTCTTATATACATTTCTGATTTTCTTACATCCAATTATTAGAAAATTATTATGTGATATTAATGTGTTAAAGGCATGGATGTGGAAATGCAATGGCTCATAAAAAGTGTGTCTCGCCCCAAGAAGGTGAGGTTATGAAGGGGTTATGATGTTATTGGAGAGCTCGTGTCTTAGAGAAAGTTTAATAATTAATCTTTATGCTATAAATTGCTAAATTAACAACGGTGTTTATTAGTAATTAATCTTTAGCATTCCAACGGATATATCATTTATTGAAAGTAATATAAGTATTTATGAATGAAATCTCAAATTGCACTTCATAAGGAAACTTTACGATTTGTTATCTAGTAAAAGTCTATTCGATTTTTAAAGTTATAAGCAAGTTAGTCACTAAGCCTTAAACCTAATTTTGAGCATAATTGAGTATTAATATTTCGCTACTTGCTAATTGATTTATTTATGGCCCTAAAATTATAATTTATTACGAATAAAACTATTCAAAGTGATTTTAGAAGATGCATTTAATGCCACCAAGCGAAGCAGTTGATGACAGCAAAACCAGCGAAAGTTCATCTTTGGTGAAGAATAGCTGATGAGATTTTACTTAAATATTTTACAGAAATGAATTCCTTTAATTAATATAATTAATTTAGAACTCGTCAGGAGAGAAACCGGAAACGATGTAGTAATTCGGATTTATTTAGAGTTGCACAGAATATGATCATAGTTTGAGTGCAATAGAATATGTGATCTACGAATATTTTCTTGAGACAAAATGGAATACGGAAAATAAGAGTAAAGGAAAATGGAATCATGAATTTAAACTAATAAAAGAGAGATGTTCTGTAGTTCATATTGGACGCAGCCTGTCACGGATCACTGTAAATTATTTTAGCTCATTTATTTAATATAAGTTCATTTATTTAGTAAACAATATTAATAGGTCTTGCAATAATAATTTTTATCAAATAATTGCAGGGACAATAGTTGTTTATTGGCGAGTATGTTGGTTGTACTGTTTAACCCCAAATTTTACGAGGGAGGTTGGCGCTTCAGTCATCATATATCTTGCCGTTGAATTGTTCGTAACAGTTAAGTCGAAAAGATTTATATATTTATAAAAAAATTGATAAATTTTTATTTTATTTTAAATCAATTAAGTCATGGAATCATTAATGAATTTATCGGTGGGATATAATTTGGATGAAGATTATGTAAGTATTCTATTTAAAAAAAAAAAAAAAAAAATGAAATAACCGATTTTTGTGTATTGAAAAAAAATAAATTTTAATTTTCGTTAAGGCAAATTGTCGAAAAATTAAATGGAAGATCTAATGAATGCCATAAAATTGTGTCGCAATTAAAAATTATTATTACTTTTTAAATTAGTGAGTTTATTTTTCGTTTAAATTTATTAATTTTTTTGTTTTGCAATATGTAATTTTATTTTTCTTTTCTAGTTGAATAATTATGTAAAAATGCATAATATGGCAAAGATTTTCTTTTTTTTTTTTATATAGATTTTGAACGAATATGACAGGTTTTTTTGCTGGAAAGTTTATTTATTATTTTATTTATGATTATTTGGCTGATTGATAATTCAATTTAGAATAAAAATAAACTATGATTAACAATAAACACATACCACAAAAACATCTTAGTTCGCGTTTTCAAAATTATGTCTTTCTTAGTTATATCAGAAAGATTCGGTTAGTATAAAAGATTTCTAACTTCAAGTTCTCATGATCGTATATCCCACGAATACTTGTTGCATTACAAAGTTATTCGTGTAAACGATGTTTAATTTGATCGTTATTAATTTCAGGGTTGAAAATAAATAACTTAAAATTTTTTTTTTTTCATTTTAATTTTAACATTAATTTTTACCATAATTTTCCAATACTTATGTTTTCGAATATTTTATGTTTATTACTTCTAATTTTATCTTGATTTAGTTTTATATTTTTACAATGTTGTAATAATTCGTATAATTATTATAATAATAATTACCATTTAACTACTAAGGCGTTAAATCTTCGGATTCGTTGGATCAAAAATTGATTTATATTCGAATATGGTTTTTAGTCAAATCATTAATCCTTACATCAAGAATTTGTTATAAATACTTATAAATAATTTGCTTCAAGTGTTCTCTTTGAATTGTAAAGTAAGCTATTAAAATTAATAGATCCAAGCTTTACGGGCTAATAATTAATAGACACGCGGACTGGCTAATGAGGGTCAGCTGTGTTTAATGTGATGTTTTTTAGGATATTTCTTTTGTCCAAAGATCAATGGAAGTTATTATGGCCAGCCAGACCGACATTTTTTTATTTATGTTCCAATAATTGTTTATACCATTTTTTTTTTTTTGCCGAGTAATAAGATGCATTTTGCTACCGACAATTCAAATAATGAATTAATTGCATCAAATCGACATTAGAAATCATATTGCGTATGTGGAAATTGATAATTTAAATAATCGAAAGATTGTATAGTTTTGATTGTAATTATAAAATAAATAAGTTTGCTGTATAATCTTCATTATCAATGAATTTCGTTTTCTGAAAATATGAAAGTTTATGGGCATAAAAGGTTGTTACCGTTTAGTAAGTAGTGCATATTCATATGATGGGTGAGATGATATTTGCTGCAAAAAGTGCCACTTATAATAATTTTTAAAACTTATAAAGTGTATTGATCATTAAGTTTGAAGTGGAAGAATTGCAGTCACTTTTTGAAACGTTGTTTCTGTATTCCATCTTTTTCTATGCCACTTTGGAGGTAGGCTCTTAAAGAGAACTAACAGTGGAGGAATTGATAACAGAGTAGATGACAGAGAATTTAGTCAAAATAGGGTGTACTGACTAGATTTTTTCAGTTTTTCAGCGATTTCTCAAAAACCAGTTTCTCAAATGAGTTTCTTTAAATTTGTTATATTGGCAAATATATTATAAAGAGCTGTAACTTTTGTTTGAAACATTTTTCTGTTCGGGAAAATTTCATTTTCCAGGTGGGGTGGGGGAGATTAGGCTTTCCACTAAAGTGGCCATTTCAATACTATTATACGATTCTATCGTCTGCTTATAATATTAATAAGAATTTAATTTAAAGCCCAATTTACAAGTTTGAAAAAACTTTGTGCCGGAAGTATGACTTTTATATTGTATTTCAGATGCTACAGATGCTATATAGCATTAATATTTTATATATATATAAAAATAACATATACTATATAGTAGATACCATTGAATATATTATATTCATTTTTTTTTGGTTTTGATATACAAAGAGAGAATTACGTTTTCTATAATTTTTTTCAAATAATACATCTTACGTTTTTATGATTAAATGCTTTTTGTTCGCTAAATAATTTTGCTAGATTCAAATTAAGATAAAAGATTGACAATTGAATCATGATTTTCTATTTCTTCATTTAAAATAATTGTTGAAATGAATTGTATTAAAATACAATCAAAATAATCATTAAATTAATAGTTTAATGAATGGTATTGTGCATGATAAGAAATTAAATTGTTATGTCTAACACAGTATGATTGTGAGTGAAGATAGCTATTAAAATTTTATGACCTTTACTTTTTTATAGCTGCCAATAATAATTAAAAAAAAATAGGAGGTTTATTTACAGAATGTAGACAAACTATTTTCTTTCCTTATACTTTTTTACAATTTTTTATTTTGTTGGAAAGGTTGGTGGCTTCGTTTTTTACATTTTCTTGATTGGCTTCCAAAAGAGGAAGTCTTGCCATTGTGTTGTGAAATTTTTTCGAAATTCGAAATTTGGAATTTATCATTAGAAATACTTGTTTTTTTTACTTTCTCTTACTCCTAGTAAGAGGAAGTATTGTAATCGTGTCAAATTTTCGATATCGAGTTTTCACCGGAAATATCCGTTTTGAGGTCCCTTGAGTCCAAAAAAGTGGTTTTTAGCAAATGGTCTGTGTGTGTGTGTATGTGAACAGCACTATCTCAAAAACGAAAAACCGTAGAAAGTTGAAACTGATATTCTGTTCGGTATCACGTGGTGATCTGACAGTACATTATCTGCAAAATTCCTCAACCGGAGTACCACTTTACTAGTTGGATTTTTTACTTTTGCAATTTTCTCAAAAATGGCTCGACGATTTTCTTAAACTTCAAACATCAACCACACATACAAATCCTACAACTTTTATTGAAACATTTCTCCGGGAAAATGCATTGAAGGCCACTTTTGGGGGAAGGGTGGGGTTAGGTTTCCATCTAAAGTGCTATTTCAGTTTTTAGACAATTCTGTCATCTAAATCATGTTAATTAGAATTAAATATGTTCTTGAAATTCTGAGTTTGAAAAAATCGGATTACCGGAAGTGCGTTTACTTTACCACTTTACTAAATGATTTATTCACTTTTTCGCAATTTTCTCAAAAATGGCTCCGACGATTTTTTTGAAACTTTGTATATAAACTAAACATGCAAAGATCTACAAGTTTTATCTAAGACATTTCTCTGGAAAAGTTCTTCTAAGGGCATTTTTAGGGGAGGGGTGGAGTCAGATTTTCATCAAAGTGCTATCCTAGTTGATTATACAATTCTATCATCCAAACATAATTAGTTAGAAATAAATAGATGGTTGAAATTCCGAGTTTCAAGAAAATTAGCAAACCGGAAGTGCGCTTTTACTGATCAGTTTTTTTCAGTTTTCGATGAATGTCATTAAATTTGGTACACAAACTATAAAATTCGTCAATCATCATTTTGAGAACTGGAGTAAGAGAAAGTTGTGTGAGTGTTTCACACCAGATTTTTTTTTTTGGTCTCCTGAATTCCCCCCACTCAAATCTTTTCAGTTCAGTATGTGTGTTTGTAGGATGGGTGATGTGTGAAGAAAATATCTCAAAATACAGAAACAAAAAATAGCTGTTAGCTAAAAACTTGATTTGAGTCATGATTATGGAGGCATCTTGTTACTCCCAGTTTTATTTCTTTAAATTTCGTACACTAATTAACACACACATAAAGGCCTATCATCACTTTTATTTGAAATATTGAAAATTGATTTTTATTTATTTATTTTTTTTTAAGGAGGGAAGCTGCAACAACAAGCTAACTTCTAAAGGCGTATTTGAATAAAATTAATGTCCGGTTCGACCATCAGTTTTAATAATAAGAATACAGGAAATGTGCGTTCTATAATCACAGTTTTGAAGAAAATCGTTCGGGATCATCTTGAATAAGATTATTTTTTTTTGTAATGTTGGCCTACGAATTGCTTTTTAATTAATTACATTAAATTAATTTTAAATTAAACCTCTTTTTTTCGGAAAAATGTATTTCAATTAAAGGGCTGGGGCGGATCTATGAAGCTAGATGGCAAATTTAGTTGGGGATTGATGAAGACGCAGACTAGTGGTCAGGAACTACGTTAGAGCTAATCCTTAACGTCGCCCCCTCCCGAGCACCTCCAAAAATAGATTTTCTTAGAAAGATATTTCAGTTATAAGGAAATAAGCAATAGATACAACAGAGATATTTTCCATGATAGCCTGCTTCTTTTTCCAGCTTCTCAACGACGACCGGTTTTGGATGATTGCCCATCATCAGATTGTTTTTGTCAAAACAGTGTGCTAACAGACTTGCAAAGAGCAAATGCAGTTGATGCACAGTTGAGTTTGAGTTTTTCTAGATTTCGAAAACGGTTACAACGATTTTCTTTAAACTTGAAATGCTTGCTGAATACGTAGATACGTATAACTTTTATTTGAAACATTTTTCTAAAAAGAATTGATTTTAAAAAGATATTGGTGGTCTATCAATTTAATTTAAATCAAAATTTACACGAGCTTTGTTCGTTTAGTTACTAATAGAGCGCTCCATATAAGGCCGCTCAGGTATGTGTAATGTTGTAGTAGTTTGTGTAGCACGAGCGGTTCTATAAAGGGCTTGTGAATATGTTCTAAGAGAAGAGAAGTAATAAGAAATAATTAAGAAAACACTGGTAGATTAAATTAAATATATTATCTATCTTTAAGGAAATTTAAATGCTTTTCAATAACGCAGTAATTATGTTTATAAATCAATTATTTGTATAGATCAAGTGCAAAACTCTTAAACTGGCACTGATGTCTACTCGCAGGATGTCTGATTCAGACTGTCCTGTTTGAAAGCAGAATGCAGACTGTCTTGAAAGAATGCCTTCTCTGGTTAGTACAAATCTTCCCCTGAGATAAGGGGTGAAAAGACAAAGCTACCAAAGTTCTGTTAACTCTAAAAGACAAAGCTAACCAGGTCCTTTGAACTCTTCCTGTAACTGTAGTCTTCTACCCTTCTGCCAGCTGTGTGTAGCTCCTTAACTGTGCCAGCGCCAGCGTATGTGCATTTTTCTCTCAAATAAAATAGATATAATTTCTATAATTCTGGCATCCATCACATACACAACCACAATACCATCCACGATTTTTATAGCCAGCTCAATTAAACATTGTAACATTGCAATTTTTTGAAAACAAAAAATCATTATTAAATCGTATTAATTATAGTAAGAAAAAGTCGTGTGAGTGTTTCACACCAGATTTTTTGTTTGTTTATTTCTGCGATTTTCACGATAACTACACTAACTGGTTTCTTTAAACTTGATTGGTTCTAACTGTTTTGAAACTTTTTTCCAAGTAAATTGAAGTTAGATGGGGTTCTATGCTGTTAGTTTGCATATTTTAGGACTTAGTCCAATATTAGCGTATAGGATATTAAGAAATTAATTGGATGGAAATCTGGAAGAACTGGAAGTAATTAGTTTTGAAATATCTACTCTATTTTGGAAATTTGAGGAAAGAAAATGGAAGATTTATTCGCAATTAAATTTAAAGTCGATTTTTTTGCCGAAGGAAGAAAATTATCAATAACTTCGAGCGAATGGTTGAGAGGGTTGGCCAGTACGTATAATTTAACTGTGTAATAATAGTGCATTACTATCTTAACAACATCTACAATAAATCTAAGCTTACTAGTCTAATAAATCTTTGAACAAAAACATTACATTCTAATCTCTGAAAAACAAATTAAAAAGAAAAATATTAATTTGTTATCTATTATAAATTTGTTTAGGAAATCTTTATAAGAGCGGGGTGAACTTACTTAATAATTTATCTGTTTTTATGATAGAAATTTGTTTAATATACAAATAATTTATTTTATGTAATATATCTTGTGGGAGGAAAAGTTGGAAAATAAATAATTTAGAGCAGAATTTCCTTTACACTTGTATCCGCCCTTAAAGTAAACTTTCAGCCAGGTAATCAATGTTGTTACGGCTGCTGATGTGGTTAGAAAGGTTTTGCTTAATTACCTTTTAGAGAATAAACTAACACGCATACACATACATGTATGTAAATATAGTGTAGTAGTTGGTCATCAGATTTCAGTTGTGAGTGACTGAACTAGTTCCTATGTTGACTGTGATCAACGTAGTCACAGAGATCTAAAGGCGGCCAGGGCCCATTAAACTTCCACCAGTTGGATAGACTATGAGAACATTTGTGCAACTTGTACGCTCCGGGAAGCATGGTGATAGAGTAGACGCGAAAATAATGGATGCGGGTAGAAAATACAAAATAAATGGTAAATGATAAATAATAATAAACATAGAATGAAATCATAAATGTTTTGACCCACCTAGTGAAGAGGAAATATATAGCTAGTAGAATCTGAGTAGAGCTAAATGTTAAGCTGAGAGATGCGTGTACCAGTGGTTTATGTGTTAAGAGATGTGTATAACTGAATTTAGCCAGAAGAAGAAGAAGCATATAGTAATTTGGCGGAATTAAGGTGCAGCAACTAGCAGCGGTGAAGCGATGATGCACAGTGAACAGAACTAGGTGCAAAATGAAGGAAGCAGATTCCAATAAATATCACCAACAGAAGAAGCAGTAAATTGTAGAAACAAGTGACTCACACAAATTCAACAGCATAAGTGAAGTATTACAGCGTAGGCTCAAGGGAGCACGGAAGTAGAGGGAGACGAGAGTGAGAAAAGATGATGTAAATATTTCTGGATATAAGCATAAAAGAAGCATAATATGGAAGTGAGTGAAAGGACAAAAATAAAAAGAGACAAGAATAAAAATCAGTGAAGTTAGCCAGAAAGGATGAATTACGAGTAGCAATAACCGGATATATGCCGGCGCTCATGTAAAAGAAACAAACCGACACACATACCACTGAACACAACTAAATGGTGAAATATGGATGATCGACAAATTGGGCTGTCATTATTATTCAATTCTGTATTGTTTTTTACTAAATAAACTGTATGAGAGTGTGTGTGTGTGTTTGTGTGAGGGTGAACTGGAAGCGCATACTCATGTCTCCATTCGCGTATTAAAGCATATTTACTTCCAGCAACATTCGCTTCTATTCTGAAACACGCTTTTATTCCTTTTCATATTATTGTTCAGGTGTATTTTAAAAAATTTGTTGTAAAGCAATCAGCCTACCTTCTCTTACTACGAACTCTTATATTCCACCCTTGACAATAGTGCTCCCTACCCACGAATTGGTCGGTAAAATTTTGGGTTAGTCCCTATTAGTTTCTTAGCTGTCTTCAACACTCTTGATTTTAAAGCCATAGCTAGCCATTTTAATAGGTACCGGATGCCTTTGATCTGATGCTCCTAATCGGCGAAAACTAACCAGATCCCTGTTTACAAAATTAATTTCCATTTTTGTATTAATAATAAGTTAATATAGTCTCTTCAAGTTTTTCATAAGTCTCATTGTTTGAATGGAAGAGACCGTGGAGCACATTCTTTTATCTTGCGACATGTACGATGATCTGAGAGCCTCTATGTGTCACAAAGTGGGCTTTCACCACAGCTCGAGTAACAATTCTCTTCCTTTGTTATAGGGGAATGGCCCGGCCTATGAGGCCTTAAGAGACTTTGCGGTCGAAGCGTTTGAGCGCCGATTGTCGTGGGGCCTTGCAAGGCGGAGTTAGGTAGGTTAGAGGATTGCTTTGGGTGGGCTATTTGTATTCATTTATTTTATTCTATTCTTTTTGGAGTTTGGTATTGTTTGGGGAATTGCTGGTCCTTTTTAGGATATACGTTATGGGAGGTATGGTATGGGTTGTATATACGTTATGGGTATGTGTGAGGCTTTGAGTGGATGCATTTATTGCGTGGTTGTGTGCGTGTGGCTGCTAAAGGTTTGTATTCATTTTATTTTTGTGATTTTTTTGCTAGTGTTATTGTTTTTTCTTTTTGGATCTGTGGGTTGTTGGGTACTGCTAGGGCTTTGTTGTTTGGATGTTTAGTTGTATCTTGTTCCTCGCTGCTTACTTGAGTTGGGCGGTGGTGGGAAGCAAGGGAGGAATTTTTCCTTCGCTCTTTTGTTCCTTCTCTTTCTGAGGTCGATGGCTTCTCTGAGCGGGTGTGAACGCAAGCACAGGGACCGCCCGAATGGTGTTAAAAAAAAGAAAAAGTTTTATTGTTAACATATCTACATTAAATAGAATTAAGTGGTTTTCTTTGTCTTTATTTCCCCCCCTCAAAACTCAACTTCTATATTCAGTATTCTTACTATATAGTGGCAAGCTCCTCATATTTTGCTAGCATTGTTTTAGAATCTTGAATGTTTTATTTTGAGAGAATCATCCAGTTTAGATTCTGAAATTTTCAGCTCATCCATAGTTTGCTTATTTTTTTCAAGTGATTTATGAGTTTGTAAAACTAAAATCTCCTAATTCAGATGGTCCAGTTTTATCGGCCATAATAAAATAATAATAATAATAATAATAATAATAATAATAATAAATAATGATGGTAGGAGTAACAATAGTGAATTAACAGCAGTGAGTGCAGTACAGACAATATTGTTATAATGTGATGTTTCCTCCACTCTTGAACGTTGAGTTCACTCTGTATATATAACGCACTCAAATTATAACTGACGTTAAATAATTCGTAACTCGATAAATATATAAAATATAATATAATTGAAATTTTACGCTATTAACGAAAGTACATTATTAACTCATTTATCACAAACAACAAAAAAAAACTGTAACCCAGTGAAAAGTATATTAAATGCATACCCGATTTGAACAGTTTGAAACATACAACATAAAATTTAGTATTTATGCGGAGTTTTGGTGGAGAGGGAAGGGGTGTGTTATGTTTTCCTCTAAAGTGTTATTTCAATTTTATCAATATTATAATGATTATAGTGTTATAATAATTCTATCAATTACAAAACAATTATTACAATGAAATGTAATGCCAAAATTCCAAATTTGAAGAAAGTTGTTTGCAACGGAAATGTAAATTTACTGAACAGTTTTTTGTTGTTATTTGTTGTGAACGTGTATTGTGGAGGCACCTATTTGTTTAAAAGGTGAACGTTTCTCATATGAAAAACCGCATGAACTTTTTCTCATAGCAAGGTAGTGAGTGGGGTTCTAAGGGGTAGGGTGGGGGGTTTGGGTGTTGAAAAAACGTATTCTATACTGTAATATGATTTGTATTGGGGGGGGGGGGGGTAAAGTAAATATTATGTTAATTAATAATTAATTAAAATAATTTATATTTGGATCTTCTCAAAAGGGATCTCGTGAGCTCTGTGTTTATACAGAAGTTTGAAGAGCATGAAAACAGTTAAATAAATAGATTCAATCAACATATATAATTAAAATAACCAACATAATATGTCAAAAATAAATTAATACAATATTTTGATATAACAATATAAGTGTCTTGTCATTTGTGAGAAATTGCTTTTATATAACTTACAGATATTACATCTTATTTTCTCTTACTCATAGTAAGAAGAAGTATTGTAATCGTGTCAAATTTTTGATATTGAGTTTTCACCGGAAATACTCGTTTTGAGGTCCCCTGAGTCCAAAAAAGTGGTTTTTAGCAAATGGTCTGTGTGTGTGTGTGTATGTATGTGAACAGCATAGCTCAAAAATGAAAAACCGTAGAAAGTTGAAACCTGATATTCCATTTAGGTATCACCATTGGATCTGACAGTACATTATCTGTCAAAATTCCTCAACCGGAAGTACCACTTACTAGTTTTTTTTTTTTTACGTTTTTGCGAAAAAATGGATCCAACGATTTTCTTTAAACTTGCTATTTCAACTACATATACTAACAGCTACAACTTTTATTTGAAACATTTCTCCGGGAAAATTCATCAAAGGCACTTCTGGTGGAGGGGGGTTAGAATTTCATCTAAAGTGCTCTTTCAGTTTATTAGAAATTCTATCATCTAAATAATGTTAATTAGAATTAAATATGTTGTTGAAATTCCGAGTTTCAAAAAAGTCGGATAACCGGAAGTGCGTTTACATTACCACTTTACTAAATGATTTTTTCACTTTCTCAATGTTTTTCTCTAAAGTACTATCATAGCTGATTATACAATTCTATCATCCAAACAAAATTAATTAGAAATAAATAGATGGCCGAAATTCCGACTTTCAAAAAAATTAGTAAACCGGAAGTGCGCTTTTATTGACAGTTTTTCGACGAATTTCATTAAATTGTGCACACAAACTATAAAATTTGTCAATTATAATTTTGAGAACTGGAGTAAGAGAATGTTGTGTGAGTGTTTCACACCAGATAGGTGAAAGGTAGAAGGTTAGGTTTCTTGAAGCACTTCCACCATTCACTACTGTAACATGGCTCGTTCTAATGATGGATTTCACTCTTTTTATGGTATAAATTTTGAACTGACCCTCCTCCCTAAAAGGGTCCACCTTATATATTCTGTCTCCACCTAGGGAAAGTGAGAAGATGGTAATTCCCTTTGTCCTAAATAAATGTAATGATAGAGGTAGGCCAGGTATCTCTGGCTCAACTAACTGTTTCTTTTGTTCTTTTCAACTTTCAAAAAACCCAATTTTTTAAATATATACATTGGAAAAATTCCCTACTATACAATTATAAAATATTCAACAAGAATATATTTTAATACAATTTATATTGATTATATTGAATTATATTTATTAATTCTTCCAAAGATGTACATATTACAATGCATATACGCATATTGCGACTGTCATATTACAGATACCGTTGAATTATATATTTTTCTCTAAAATCAATTCTCTCTGAACAAGGTTCAAACAAAAGTGATAGATCTCTGTATTTATAGGTACAATCCCAAATTTAATAAAACCTGTTGGTGTCTATAAAGACTCCATCATAAAGTCTCCATAAGGAGAAAGTTGCAAAAAACTGGAAAAAAACATAAAACAGTTCAGTTAAGTTATATTTCCGGTGAATCTATTTTCTTCGAACTCGGAATTTCGGCATCAGATTTAATTGTAATTAATATTATGCAGAGGATAGAATTATGTAATAAACTCGGCACTTTAGAGAAAAACATAAACCCATCCCTACCCCAATATCCTTCTTAAATGAATTTCAAATAAAAGACAGATCTACATGTATATAGTGTATTTATTAAGTTTCAAGAAAATAGTTTGTAGCTTTTTTCGGAAAATTACAAACAATGAAAAATGTATTTACTGAAGTGGTATTTCCGGTTGACCAATAAATTATCAAAACTATATTGAAGTTTGAACTTTTGCGTGATTTTCCTTTTTTGAGTGATGCTGGACATAAACACAAACTCGCACAAAATCAGGACAGACCTCTTTCTAAAAACCACTTTTTTTGGACTCAGGAGGGCACCTCAAAACAAATAATTCCGGTGAGAAATATAAATCGAAAATTTTGACACCACAATAATCATCTTACAGTAGTAAGTGAAAGTAAAAAACAATATTCTCTTTGAACGTTCTTTTTATTAAGCATTCTTTAAGACTTGTTTTTATTTTGCCTTTTCTTCATTTTGACCAAAAGATATAATATATATCCCTTGCCATGTGCTCTGTACTGTTATACTATACCCACAACACCTCAATGTTGTGTTGGTTTCTTCAGGTTACAAGGTGGTTGTACTGTCCATATTAAAAGCCTCTGGCTTTATACACACTGAAGCAAGTACACACTACTCTAGGCTAGGGGAATGGCAACAACACACCTAGCACAACAACTTGTGGAGTTAAATTAACATAAAGTCTGTTTAATGGCAAACCCGCTAGTAGCAGACAGTAACATGCTTCGAACATAGAATTGGCCCAGTATAAAATCTTTCTACGCTTATTGCGGTGCCATATATATATATATATTTCTGCTATTAGTGTATTTTCAACTTTATTTTCTCTCCTACTGTTTCTAAAAGAAACTATTATGATCTTATCAGATTTAAGAAATTGACTTTTCACTAAAAAAAGTTATTAAACAAACAAACAAAAATCCGACATTTCCAATTTCGTTCAAAATCCATCTGTCGGAATTTTTTTATTTTATAAATTTTCTTATTATTTTCATTGTTTTCCTTGAAAATGGCTATTATGACATAACAATTCGAATTTTCTTTACAATTTTATTCGAAATTTTTTGCCGGGAAGTTTGTATTTAAGAGGGTTTTGGAGGTAATCATTGAAAATGTAATTTCAGTTATTTTAGGGATTCATAGAAAGCACTTTCAGTGTTTAATGGATATTTAGCGGCTAGAATTATCTAAAGTAATTACATAAGAAGAAAATCATAGAAGTATTTCCACCTATTACTTTCTCAGGAAGAGGAAGTATTACGATCGTATCAAATTTTTGATATCGGGTTTTCACCGGAAATATACGTTTCGAGGTCCCCATCTGACTGCGAAAAAGTATTTTATAGAGATTGATCTGTGTGTGAGTATGGTGGGGAGGAGGGGTCAGCATATTTTTTTTTTTGTGGCATTTGCTTTCGCCATACAGCCAGCACTATCTGTGTGTGATTCTCTGATTATCACCTTCTAATAAAATTTAACGTCTTAATAAAAGTTATACCTCTTGCTTAAGTTGAAGCATCTTTCGTTATCTTCATCCACCACATTCATACTACACACTCAAACGGTGTTGGAGTGCCAATCCTGGCTCAGCCCGACCACCAATAGAGGTGGCTCCTATTTATGTACAATACTTACATTCTTACAACGCGCAGAAAGACGGTCCGCACGACCGAAGTCGCCACCTCTGGCCGGCATTGGTCCCCCCCACACCTCATTCATACACAACATCCATACTGACGAACCTAAAGAAACACATTCATGCTAATAAATACATTTATTCTAATTAATACATGCACATGATAACCTGAATTAACTCGCTAAATCTACATTTACTCTATATAAATAAATATATATATAATATATATAAATAATATAACTAAATATAGTACTAAATAAATAATGTGGCATATACAAAGTATACATACGTATATACATACTTACAAACCTTTATATACACCCAATATAAATCTACTTGACTAGTCACATTAAATAACTCTGGATGGCGGTTCCTACCATTCTAGTATCATTCTTAGTTCAAAGGTGATATTTAGTTCAAGGCTAGCATGGGAACCGGAAAATAAGGTTTTGAGCAAAAAACAGTTAACCGGAAGTAGGTACCACTTTACTGAATTTTCAGATTTTTCAGTTTTTTTTTTACGATTTTCTCCAAAATGGCGCCAAAGATTTTCTTTAAACTTGGTATATCAACTATAAAATGAAGAACTAGAACTTTTATTTGAAAAATTTCTCCGAGAAAATTTAGTTAAGGGGGCTTTTTTTGGGGGGGGGAGAGTTGGGGGTTATGTTTTATGCTAAAGTGCTAAATCATATAATAATTCTATCAACTAAATAATATTAATTAGAATTAAATAAATTGCCAAAAGTTCTGAGTTTTGAAGAAGATTGGTTGACCGGAAGTGGGTTTTTAATCAAACAGTTTTTATCAGTTTTTTGGGGGCATGTTTTTGCCACCGACGGATTTCATTAAATTTGGCATACTGGTTTGAAACATTTTTCTGAGAAGGTTCATTTAAAAAATATTTTAGTGGGCCGTGAAATATGCTTTCCTAAAAATGGTCATTAAGTTTAGAATCTTCCAAATAAACATTAAGAACAAATTATAAGTTTATAGGAAATTGGTCAATTTAAAAAGCTATATAAGAGATGTTGTATGAGTGTTTCACACTAGATTTTTTTTCCCTCTTATTCCTGGTAAGAGGGGGAAGTATTGTGATCGTGTTATATTTTTGAAATTGAGTTTTCACCGGAAATATATGTTATGAGGATCCCAAATATGGGAAAAAATGTTTTTCTAATGGTCTGTGTGTGTGTGTGTGTGTGTGTGTGTGTGTGTGTGTGTGGGTCTGTTAACGGAATACCACAGGAATGAAAAGTCGCAAAAAATTCGTTTAAAGAAATTACTTCAGTGGTGAGGGTTTTGGTGAATCTGTGATTTTAGATTTCACTGTTATTCGGATTTGATTGAAGCGCTGCCTTTTGGAATACAATACAATTATATTCTACCAATATATTATATATTCGAGTATATATATATGTTTACAAGTATACCAAGCATATATTATATATACTTCCATCGCAATTTTTATTGGGGCAAATTGGTGTGCAAATTCCAGATTTGACGAAAATATAGTTTTTATTCCTAGAATTAATATTAATTGCATTAAAGAAAGAGATTGTGAACGTTTCACATCATATACTTTTCATTTATATATCTATATAATATATATTTCTATTAAACGTTAGTATTATATATTGAATTTTTAAAAAACTGACTTTAATAGGATTATTGTTTGTTGTAGTATCTGCAGCTTAGTTTTTCATTTAATTAATTGTTTCTCTATCATGAATTCCTTAGTTTTTATTTTATACTAATTAATCTGCACCCTTTGCAAATTAATTCAGTTGAAATATATTTTAGTATGCCGGCAAAAACCATGGCAAGGTATATATCCCCCCATTGGTAGCTGGTATTTTGCCTTTGTAGCCACTGTACTAAATAGGGTGATTTAGAACGAGGTTAAAAAAAAAAAACTTGATATATTGTTTCGTTATGATAAAACAAAGAAAAGAATCTTTTTGGTATTGAAATAATAACTTGCATAATATTTATAAGAAAATTAAAGAGGTAATCAAGAAAAAAAAATATATATATGTGAAATCATAACATTTGTCACATATCCGCAATGCAGTAGTAAACGAATGTTTTGTACATTACTTATACTAATGTGTCATATGATACAATCTAAACATATTATCTTAAATCAGTTCCAGAGACAATGGCAATATTAGAAATATAACATTACTCAAGTTATTATTTCGTCTTGGAACAAGCATTTTCAAATCCAATGCCAGATTAATTTGATTGATTGCCAGATTAATTTAATTTCAGCTGCTTTTATCTAAAAAAAAACAAAAAAAATCTGGTATGAAACACTCACACAACTTTCTCTTACTCCAGTTGTCAAAATTATAATTGACAAATTTTATAGTTAGTATACCAAATTTAATTAAATTCGTCGAAAAGTGAAAAAATCGGCTAAGTAAAAGCGCACTTCCGGTTTAATAATTTTTTTTGAAACTCAGAATTTTGGCCATCTATTTATTTCTAATGAATTTTGTTTGGATGATAGAATTTATTGTATAATCAACTATGAACAGCACTTTAAAGAAAAACATAACCCCTCCCCTAAAAGTGCACTTAAATGAATTTTTTTTCAGAGAAATGTTTTAAATAAAAGTTGTAGATCTTTGTATTTTAGGTGATGTAAGAAGTTCAAGAAAATCATTGGAGCCATTTTTGAGAAAATCGCGAAAAAGTGAAAAAAAAAATCATTTAGTGAAGTGCTAAAGTAAACGCACTTCCGGTTATCCGATTTTTTCAAACTCGGAATTTCAACAAAACATATTCAATTCTAATTCAAATTATTTAGATGACAGAGTTGTCTAATAAATTGAAATAGCACTTTAGAGCAACATCTAACCCCACCCCACCCCCAAAAGTGCCCTTAAATGAATTTTCCCAGAGAAATGTTTCAAATAAAAGTTGTAGCCTTTTGTATGTGTAGTTTATATACAAAGTTTGAAGAAAATCGTCGGAGCCACATTTTTGAGAAAAACGCAAAAATGTAAAAAAAAAAAAAAGCTTAGAAAAGTGGTACTTTCGGTTCAGGAATTTTGACAGATAACGTACTGTCAGATGCCATGATGATGCCTAAACGGAATATCAAGTTTCAGCTTTCTATGGTTTTTCGTTTTTAAGCTATGCTGTTCATACACACACACACACACACACACACACAGACCATTTGCTAAAAACCACTTTTTTGGACTCAGGGGATCTCAAAACGGATATTTCCGGTGAAAACTCGATATCGAAAATTTGACACGATTACAATACTTCCTCATACTAGGAGTAAGGGAAAGTAAAAAGCTGACAAAATTCGTCCGTTTCTGAAATCTGACAGAGAATATTTTTCTATAATAATTTTTTTTTATCTGTATTTCTAGAAATGAGAAAATATTGTAATAGAAGAGATTAATTTATCCAAAACCTTATATTTTTCTTTAATTGTGTTGTACACCCATCCCTGCGTTTATGTGTTTTATTTGCGGCAAATTATATCTTTATTTGCGCGGCACTTTTTATACACGGTTATTAATTTATGCGATCTCATTTTACGTGATCCGACAACTTATTTTTCTCTAATCTTTCTTTTCATTTATTTATTATATATATATATATATATATATGTATATACGGGTTGTACACGAAGCAGAGGTCGAAACTTCGGGAGGTGATTCAGCAGCTCAAATGCAACTAAAAATATTCTATTCACTCTGGCCCGATTCTCAATAGTGTCTAAGATATTTGCATTTTTAACTATTCCGTCGATATTCGCGTTTTTCACCATAACTTTTCTATCCTTTATCCTGCAACAAATCTGTTATCCCAAACGAAATGGCATAAAATTTCCTATATATCTGCTTAACCCACAGCTTTAAAACGTTTCTTGTAAACCATGAAATGTTTTACTTAAATGTCTCAAAAATTCATTTTCGATATTTCTGTTAAAATTTTCAACTGTTTTTTCAATGATTAATCAATCAAGGAGTCACCCAATTACAGAAAAAGTTGCGCATTTATCTCTCCAAGAACATATGGAATTTTTTTTTTTCCGAACAGAGGGGTGTGAATGCAGAAAAATGGGAAGTTGCGTAACCGACTTTTTTTTACTGATATCAAATTATTAAATTCCTCATATTTAAATTCGAGAGAAGGAACAAAAAGAAAATAACCATTTTACTTTTTAATTAGTATTAGTTTTACTATCGTTTTCATGGTGAAAAACGCGAATTTCGACGGGTAAGTTAAAAATGCAAATATCTTAGAGACTATTGAGAATCGGGCCAGAATGAATAGAATATTTTTTCAGAGACATTTCCCGTGATAGCTTACTTCTTTTTGTGGTCATCGACCTGTTTCGGGCGTTCGCCCATCTTCAGGATGCGTTTGTCACACAGTGTGATAACACAGACTTGCACAGAGCAAATTCAGTTTACACATTGACTAGTCTTTTAATTGTATTTAAAAACTAAACTCTTAAACTAGGTCAATAGGGGTAGGGTGGTGATACCTGATTGGCAAAAGGAACACGTGTTTGGGTTTTTAAAGGGGGCATATTTTCTTAAAATGGAAACATCCAACACGTGGAGGTCTAATCTTAAACTCCCTTATAGGAGAGAGAGATTCACTTTGTAATTAACTTTCTATACTATCTTATTATTCTGGTTATTTATTTATAAAAGCGCGAAATAACACTGCGTCATCCGTGTGCTGCTGTGAAATAGTCACTGACAAGAAGGGACAGATTACGAGTTGAATGATCATAAGATAGTATAGATAAATAAATAATATTTTTGTTAAACTAAAATGATCAAAATAAATAAACAATCAAACAATATATATGAGCAGGTTGTTTGATGACACTAAACGTATTTCGCCCTTCACAATTCACACACGTCATCCACGCACGCATCTATACCTAAATACTCGTATGGGTTCTTTGCATGCCTAAACATAACAAATCTAAACTAGTCTAAGTGCCGAACTTTTTATAAATATATCATTGTAAAAAAATTTTTTTTTTTTTGAAAAATTATATAAGTGTGTAGCTTAATGTAACGTACATTCCGTATTGACATATTTATTTTTTCTCTCTTGCATACATTATTTACATATGTACACCTTAAGGCAGTTGTGGTTCGCATTACAAACTTATGAACCAGCAGATTTAAAACTATAACTAAAATCTATTGTTTTTTTAATCTTAAAAACTATTTAGTTGGGTTTTCAGGTGGGTTGTGTATTGTTTGTTGCGTGCTTTATTGTTATTGTGGGAAGAGAGTTTTGAATAGTTGTTCAATTGCAAAGTTTATCTGTTTATTTATCAGGTTTTGTGTCTGGTGTTTAGGTATTTCGAATTGTTCCAGTAAGTCTAATCGTCGTCCTTTATTGCGTGGGTGCAGTAATTTTATCTTATTGGAGATGACGTCGGGTTTATGTTTGTTAGTGTTTAGGTTACTGGCACAATTTGAATCAGTTTTGTTGTATTTGTACGATCTGATGTGTTCGGCAAATCGTTCCCTGAGTTTTCTGCCTGTCTGGCCAACGTAAATTTTGCTACAGTCCGGGCATTTTAACTCATAAACCCCGCTGCTGTCATGGACGTTAGTGGTCTCAGTAGGAGTGCTGATTTTGTCGCATAATTTATGGTTACTTCTACCTCACAGCGAACAGGAACACGCTCGCCACATCGCCGCGGACATAATAAAAAATATACAAAAGCACAAACAGACAAGAAGAAAGAACTGCGGGCAGAATACGAAAAAAGCTTAAAGACAATAATCTAATAATCACAAAGCCGATAAAGGGAATAGTACTGTGATCATGGCACATAAATAAAAGAACAACAGACACCACCCACCTGAAAACCCAACCAAATAGTTTTTAGGTTTGAAAAACCAAATAGATTTTAGTTATAGTTTTAAATCTGCTAGTTCTTAAGTCTGTAGATTCTTAAGACGACTACATAAATAAACATGAAAATTTATAAACAACAACACATACACACAACTCAAAAAAGACCACGCAAAACAGTTCCAACAACGTATAGAAACAGCGTTAAAAACAGCAGCACTAATCATTCCTGAAACAAAATGAATCCTCCCAATTCATTCACCAACTTACAAACTTAATACAAACCACAACGGAACAGAACTACTTCAGATTCGACATCAAATTCTACCTTGCTGCCGATGGGCTGGGAATGGGGCACCCCATATCAGCTATCCTATCAGAAATATTCATACAAATCATGGAAGAGACTTACGTACCAAAACTGAAAGAGGAGTTCGGGGTAATATTTTATGCATGTTACTTTGACGACTGGCTTCTCATACTGGAAAATGACATTGACATAGACAAATTGTTTCATTCCTTAACAACATAAATCAAAAAATAAAATTCACGCACGAAAAAGAAATTAACAACACTCTCAACTTTTTAGACATAAAACTCACGAGAAACGACAATAAATTGGAGTACCGAATATACAGAAAACCAACATTCACATATACAATCATACCACACAACTCCAACCATCCCGCCTAACACATCCTGCACTGAGATATCTGAAGAACCGACTAAAATATATCCCCTCACACTAGCGAACCACGAACAAGAACAACAGACAATCTACAACATAGCCAAGAACAATGGGTACAGTGCAAATGTCGTTAACAAACTTATCCGCACCAACGTAAGTAGAATGATAGAGAAACAACGGAAAAAATTTGCGATATTCAAGAACATCGGAAACCACACGTACAAACTCACAAACATTTTTAAAAAACTGGGCAGCCTTCAATTATGCGACAAAATCCGCATTCCTTCTGAGACCACTAACGTCCATGACAGCAGCGGGGTTTATGAGTTAAAATGCCCGGACTGTAGCAAAATTTACGTTGGCCAGACAGGCAGAAAACTCAGGGAACGATTTGCCGAACACATCAGATTGTACAAATACAACAAAACTGACTCAAATTGTGCCAGTAACCTAAACACTAACAAACACAAACTCGACGTCATCTCCAATAAGATAAAATTACTGCACCCACGCAATAAAGGACGACGATTAGACTTACTGGAACAATTCGAAATATATAAACACCAGACACAAAACCTGATAAATGAACAGACAAACTTCGCAATTGAACGACTATTCAAAACTCTCTTCCCACAATAACAATAAAGCACGCAATAAACAATACACAACCCACCTGAAAACCCAACTAAATAGTTTTTAAGTTATTTTAGTTGAAGTTTGTTGGCTGTTTGATATTTTGACTGTTTCTTGGATAATAAAGTTTTGAATCTTATTTACAGCCTTTTTTATTTTGTATTTATTTTTTTATTCTTGCAATTACATTTGCTTTCTAATTACATTTGATATTGAGTTTTTCTTTAAAACTCAATATATTAAAACAAGAAAAAGCACATGGTCACATAATTAAACAATTAACAAGGTGACTAATTTTTAATAAATTAACCACATATATAAAAATAAATGACTACAACACATCAGTGTTACAAATTTAAAATTATAATTAAAAATAAATCGAGGCTTTAGTATTGAGTTATAATTAAAATCAACATGACACATCAAACAAGTGACAGAGTATTGTAAAAACAAAAGGAAAAAATCCTTAGACAACGACACGTGTAGTGTCGAAACGTTGGGAGCAAATGTAATTACAAGAATAAAAAAATAAGTACAAAATAGTAAAGGCTGTAAATAAGGTTTATTTACCTTATTTACAGAAACTTTATTATCCAAGAAATAGTTTTTAAGTTTAAAAAAACCAAATAGATTTTAGTCATAGTTTTAAATCTGCTAGTTCTTAAGTCTGTATATGCGAACCATAACTGCCTTAAAGTGTACAAGGCAGTTAATGTAAGATAGTGTATGCAAGAGAGAAAAAATAAAAATGTCAATACAGAAGTAGTTACATACTTATATAATTTATCAAAAAAAAAAAATTTTTTTCCAATGATATAAAAAAGTCTGCACTTAGACTAGTTTAGATTTGTTATGTTTAGGCATTTAAAGAACCCATATTTAGTTATACATGCGTGGATGACGTGTGTGAATTGTGAAGGGCGAAATACGTTTAGTGTCATCAAACAACCTGCTCATATATATTGTTGGATTGTTTATTTATTTTGATCATTTTAGTTTAACAAAAATATTATTATTTATCTAGGCCATCTTATGATCATTCTACTCGCAATCTGTCCCTTCTTGTCAGTGACTATTTCATAGCAGCACACGAATGACGCAGTGTTATTTCGCGCTGTTATATAATAACCAGAATAATAAGATAGTATAGAAAGTTAATTACAAAGTGAATCTCCCTCCTATAAGGGAGTTTAAGATTAGACCTCCACGTGTTGGATGTTTCCATTTTAAGAAAATATGCCCCCTTTAAAAACCCAAACACGTGTTCCTTTGCCACTCAGGTATCACCATCCTACCCCTATTAACCTAGTTTAAGAGTTTAGTTTTTAAATACATTTAAAGGACTAGTCAGTGTGCAAACTGAATTTGCTCTGTACAAGTCTGTGTTATCACACTGTGTGACACACGCATCCTGAAGATTGGCAAACGCCCGAAACCGGTCGATGACCACAAAAAGAAGCAGGCTATCACGGAAAATGTCTCTGATGCTTTCCAGCTCTGCGGAACCAAGCACAACAACAGAATATTTTGTTGCATTTGAGCTACTTAATCACCTCCCGAATACACCCTGTATATCTCAGAGAGATATACACATTCTTACTTGAACGTACTACTTAAATTTCTGACCTTATGATTTTCTACGATAAAAATTTTTAAAATTGAGTTGCTGTTTGAACTTCGTACGGTCACCTTAGCTCTATATAGTGTCTGCAGTGTGCCATCTTGTAGTGTAGAATTCTTAGTTAATTTTAATGTTTCTTTCTGTTCCTTATCATCACTTTTCTTGTTTCTCTCACTTTCAATTTCTCACTTATTTCTCTTTATATTTAAAGTTTATCTTTTCTTTTTTCTATCTCAAATTGTAGCAATTGTTGGCCGTTAGAATTGATGAGAAGTATCTGTTGGTTGGCTGATCGGCCGAAGAGTATCATAAGAAAACACCAAACATTTTTTTCTTTCAAGTGTTTTCTATTAGTAACCCGACGTTTCGACAAACATTGTTTGACCTGCAAAACCCATCCATTTTAACAACACAACCTAATCTCACAAAACGCCTCCTTGCAGAATCAATACATATCCACCTACAACCCAATCCCATAAACCACAAAAAAGACAAAGAGGTCATCTCATCACTCTACAACAACATCCTCCATTCCATTAAGTAGACATAATTGCATCCACCCAGCCCTTAGTGCCATCACCTACATATTTCCCCTGCTAATTCCTTGTTCCTCCTATCTATACATCAAACTTATCCCTATACTCCGATCCATATTCTAATTAGCTCAAATTCCTCATCGATTAAAAAATACATGTTTATTATAGTTGTCCTTCACTCCAAAAATTCCTAACGGTACTTTCCCCCCCACCACTACATTCCTCTGCGTACTTTCTCAACCTTTCACTGGTATTACACACATACTACAGTAGTAATTAAACATGTAATGATAGAACATACAAATTTTTCAATCTAAGGTCTATAACATTTCTATAATTTTTTCTACACTATCTGTTTCCATTACAATATTAGTTTTGGTTTTCATACAATAAATAGGTTTTTCATTACACTATTTGTTTTCCATTAAATTTTTTTTATTGTTCTGTTGCCATAATTTTTGTGTTTGTTGTTAATGACAGCTAGTGTTTTATGTATATTTTGTTTCCTTTGTAGATAGCCCCTGAAGAAGACAAACAATGTTTGTCAAAACGTCGGGTTACTAATAAAAAACACTTGAAAGAAAAAAATTTTTGGTGTTTTCTTATGATACCTTCGGCCGATCAGCCAACCAACAGATACTTCTCATCTTTTTTCTATCTATTCCTCATTTCTTCTTTCTTTTTGCTCTTCTTTATCGCCTCAAATACCTGTATCTAGTCAGCGAACAGCGGGGCCCGTAGACTCCCGTCTCCAAATACCAACTCAGATAAGTTGTGTGGTGATGGATGGGCCAGTGACGTAAATGCAAATACTGTAAACAATGTGCATGTGTCTGAAATTAAATCCAGGTGTAATAGAAACCTTCCTCCTAATAAATCGGATTATATAAATAAAGCTATGAAAAACCGTTATCAAGCCGGTGGGAAAGGTCTTTTTGTAATGAATTTCGACGGAAATCGAGGTAACCTAGGCATGGAGGTTTTTTAATAAATCTAGGTATACAGTAAGGAAAGTTGTATGTATATTTCAAATCACATTTTAATTAGTATCAAAAAAAAAACAACAAAAAACAATCTGGCAGACTTTTTTTGACATATATGCAAAGAAAATTCTATATACATGGATATGTGTGTTGTGTGTGAGTGGAAAATTGAGTGATGTGCCCGGCTTATTCGTCTAATCAACCGTATGATTCCACATCGCCACTTAATTCCAACCCAATGTTTTCATCGCCAACAAATTGGTTAGTCCTCTTTGTAATCTGCTATATGAAACAAAAGGATATGGGAAAATCTAAAAATAAGCCCAGATTGTTAATATTAGAGTTAGTTGATGTTTCATCCAGCCCCCAATCTTCTGGTATTAGAATTGCAAACTTGTGTAAAAGTTAGATTAAAAACAACAGTGTATGTAACGATATTATCAACTCAGTTCAATTTAAAAAATACAAAAAAAAAAATCTTTGCCACTAATAAATAACTTCTACAATGTTGACGTATCGCTGAACTCTCAATTTTGTAGCTACCAATAAAATAATAAAAATGATATTATGTTCGTTAAAAGTTTGATTTAAAATCATAGTCGATTACTATTTTAATAATTACTATCTTGTACTCCTTCTCCTTTTTAAGTATTGTAATCTGTCAAATTTTCGATATCTACTTTTCACTAGAAATATCCGTTTTGATGTCCCCTGAGTGCAAAAAAGTGGTTTTTAGCAAATGGTCTGTGTGTGTATTGAACAGCATAGCTCAAAAACGAAAAATCATAGAAAGTTCAAACTTGATATTCCGTTTAGGTATTAACATGGGATACGACAGTAGGTCATCTGTCAAAATTCCTCAACCGAAAGTACCATTTTACTGAATGCTTTTTTCACTTTTTTGCAATTTTCTCAAAAATGGCTCCGACGATTTTCTTTAAACTTGGTATATCTACTACAAATACAAAAATCTACAACATTTATTGAAAACATTTCTCCGGCAAAATTCATTTAAGGGCACTTTTGGAGGAGGGGTGGGGTAAGGTTTTCCTCTAAAGTGCTATTTCAGTTTACTATACAATTCTGTCATCTAAATAATATTAATTAGAATTGAATGTGTTGTTGAAATTCCGAGTTTGAGAAAATGTATTATTTTGCTAAAATGTATTTTTCAGTTTTCTGGTAGTTTCTCGAAAACGGCTCCAACGATTTTCAGTAAACTAGAAATATGAACTACACAAATAAAGAGCTACAACTTTTATTTGAAACATTTTTTCGTGGTAATGTCATTTAAGGAGGCTTTTGGGGTGGGATGGGGGATTATGTTTTCTCTAAAGTGCTATCATAATTGATTATACAATTCTACATTTCAAACAAAATCATTTAGAAATAAATAGATGACCAAAATTCCGCGTTTCAAGAAAATTAGTAAACCGGAAGTGCGCTTTTACTGTACAGTTTTTCAGTTTTCGACGAATACCGACGAATTTCATTAAATTTGGTATATTAACTATAAAATTTGTCAATCACGAAATTCAAAACTGGAGTAAGAGAAAGTTGTGTGAGTGTTTCGCACCAGATTTTTTTTTTTGTTATGGTATTTTTTGTGCAATACCATAGTTCAATATACTATTAATTGGGTAGTACAATATACTATTAATTAGATAGTAAAACATAGTACTAATTAAAAAAAATATAAATCTGTTTTCAATTAGTGTTCAGTAGCTATAATGTAATAACACATTCTGTAATCATATCTGAATTAGCACAGGAATGAACTACTAAATGATGTCAAAATTGTAAAGAAAAACAAGGTTATCTCATGTAATGTCCTTGCTTTAACTGTCCACCGCTTCCAGCGCAGTCATTTCGATGTTTAAGATGTTTTGGTCGATTTTATTGTTAAATCGAATTTCAAGTTAATCGATTTTGCTCAAAAATGGAAATCTATGAAGTTTGAGATTCCGGCGTCTTTGTTCACAAACACAAAACTCAATTTTTCAATTTAGACACAATTGCAATATTTTCTCATATAGCAGTCAGAGAAAGCAAAACCTATTTTTCTGATAAACAACAATCAAATATAGAATTTGATACACTAGTCAGCTATATATATATATATTTTAGGTGATCACGAAATGCAGTCCTTTCTTATTACCCCTTTATATGGTCAGAAATTTCCTCTTTTTCCGTGGGAGTTGGTGGGTAGGAAGTTAAGATAATTGACAGCGAGAAAGGTAAAACTGTTGTAAAACAAGACCTCTAAACAAAGAGATATAATATAAAATACTAAAAACACAAAGACTATTCTTGTTAGGGTTCTTTTGAAGAAAATGAAATTACTATGACTTCCCTTCTCCCCCCTACATGTTACAAACTTATCCAAGGAAATGTGGAGTGGGAAAGAATTTTCAAACAAAACTGAAAATCCCCTGTGGCTGTTTAAAAAACAAAACAATACAAAAAAATACGGTTTTGAATAGACGATTAGAATTAATCTATGTTAATAACTATGAATATTCAAATTTTTAATCATCTGCCGGTTGTTTTTATTTTTTTTTTAATGAATTTTTATCATTGTTTTTTTATTCATATTTCTTAAGAAACATTGATGGCAGTTTTGAATAAAACTCGTTGTTTAATCATTTGTAATAATTTTATGACAGATATCTCACAATTTTGTGGTATCAAAACATGAACCACTTTAATTGCAACAATTCTCTCATAGAAATGGAAATTCTATTCAATATTTGATAATATCAGTCTTTGTTTGAAAATTTCGTGTAAAGCACTCACAAGAATCCAAACTTATTGGGAGTTCTCATTGTTCCTGTCGACATTATTTTTCAAAATTGTATTTCTTTATTGATTGTTTAGTTCCTTTTTCTCCTACTAGGGGACTCAACAGTACATTGTATTGAAATGGCATGCAAAGAGAGTTCCTCAAAGTTAATCATTTAGTCAGCAATACCAAGGAAAATTATCATACGCTATATCTGCAATAAAGTTACATATAGTAACTTATTGTAGCCAGCGTAGGTAGAGAGAAAGAAACTGCTTTCCACAGGCAGGCTTCTTGTAGCCATGTTGTGGCTACACCAGCCGATGATCTTCTGGCTAAATTAACTGCAGGAAACTTTTATTTCCTAAACTTCGCTGATGACCTAACAATAATAATTGTGAGACGGTGTTTCGCAGATACTGTTTCCGGGCTCACACAAAGAGCAGTAAAGATTTTGGATCAATGATGTAAGGCGAAAGATCTCTCCATTAACTCCTAATGTGGTTTCTTCCGCAAGGAATAGGGACCTTAAAGGTTTAGGACAGCCGAGCATCCCTTTTACCATTTAAGCCTGGTATTTGGAAGTCAATTTTTGATCAAAAGCTGACATGGAATCGCC
The DNA here is from genome assembly GCA_011037195.1 of Triatoma infestans. NCBI lineage: Eukaryota > Metazoa > Arthropoda > Insecta > Hemiptera > Reduviidae > Triatoma > Triatoma infestans. The sequence continues at coordinate 173,631 of JAAEAF010000248.1, read as the reverse complement.
ATTTTATTAGTAAGCCTATGCAGTTTCGTTAATAAGAAGAGGAATTGTCAATCTGTCAGTATGAGGGACTTGTGTGGCTAACTTCGCTCTTTCGGGAGAGAAGTCTCTCTTCAGACTACCAAGTCGAATTAAATAGCCAGCGCTGCAGAAAGTATTATAATTTTTTTTGGGTGCCACAAAAGAACCAACGAGAACGCGATGGCGAAGGCTTAATAATCTAATCTAAACACAATCTAATCTAATTTGTTGCAGAATAAAGAAGTACCCCCAACCGTCAAAAAGAGAGTAATTTCATGCTAAATAAAGAGTTATTTAGAAACGGTACTTATCGGATGTCAAGGTGTTCATTAATATTGTTTTTGAAATATACATGTTTCTATTACTGGTTAAAAAGTGGCCGAAACTGCTTCCATTGAAGTGGTAAATAAAAAAATATATTGCTTTATGTTTGTAATACCTTGTTTACAAAATTCGAGATCTATCGAAACATAGCTAAGATACATAGATAAGGCACGTTTAAAGATGGTTTATTGGATGGCCAATAAAGGGATTTATTGGAAAAAATCATCTGTGCTGTTTGTCATATAGCCTTTATAAAGAGATTTGATATTCAATTTGAAAGTCACTAACCATCAATCTTTAATTAGAAATGCAGTGGAAAACTTCTTAAATTAAATTATAGAACGATCTGCAGTGGAAGGAAACAGGAAACAAATTGAAAATATACTCTATTTCATAGAACGATCTGCAGTGGAAGGAAACAGGAAACAAATTGAAAATATACTCTATTTCATAGTGGTTTATCCAATTTTGGCATAGTTTAGGATTAAATGATTCGGCCAAATGTTCATAATTTATTGAATATTTAAATGAGATCAATAATTATTATAGCTCATCTAGAAAATACAGAATAATTTTAACAGTTAAATTTCATATATATATATATGTATATGTTTCATATACAATAATAAATGCTCAATGTTCTACATTAGAGGTTTATGAATTTAATTACGATTTTATTATGATTTTGTTTGAATTAATTATTTTCTCTTACTCGTAAAAGGTAGTATCGCAATCGTGTCAAATTCCGTTTGGGATCTCTTGAGACCAAAAAAGTGGTTTTTAGCCACTACTGTGTGTGTAGTATGTGAACAGCATAGCTCAAAAACGAAAAACCGTAGAAAGCGTTCAAACTTGATATTCCGTTTAGGTATCACCATGGGATCTGACAGTATGTTACCTGTCAAAATTCCTCAACCGAAAGTACCATTTTACTGTTTTTTTTTTTTTTTTTTTACTTTTTGCGATTTTCTCAAAAATGGCTCCAACGATTTCCTTCAAACTTGGTATATAAACTACACATACAAAAAGCTACAACTTTGGTTTAAAACATTTATTTAAGGGCACTTTTATGGGAGGGGTGGGGTTACGGTTCCTCTAAAGTGCTATTTCAATTTATTAGACAATTCTGTCATCTGAATAATGTTAATTAGAATTATATAAGTTGCTGAAATTCCGAGTTTGACAAAAATTGGATGACTGGAAGTGCGTTTACTTTACCAGTTTATTAAATGATTTTTTTTATTTTTTCGCGATTTTCTCAAAAATGGCTCCGACGATTTTCTTGAAATTTCGTATATAAAGTACACATACAATGATGTACAATTTTTATTTAAAACATTTCTCTGGGAAAATTTATTTAAGGGCATTTGGGGGAGGAGTGGGTGAGGTTTCTTCTAAAGTGCTATCATAGTTGATCTATACAAGAGTCATCCAAACAAAATTAATTTAGAAAAAAAGGATGGCCAAAATGCGAGTTCAGAAATTATGTGAACCGGAAAATGCGCTTTTACTGAACAGTTTTTCAGTTTTCGACGAATTTCATAAATTTGTAATCTAACTATAAAAAATGTCAATTATATAGTTTGAAACGGGAGGTAAGAGAAAGTTGTATGAGTGTTTCACACCAGATTTTTTTTTTTTTTAGTATTATATTGAATTTATTTTCTATATTATTACTTTAATGTACACAGAGTGTAAAAATTTATTTTGCTCTGTGCAAGTTTGTGTTATCCCACTGTTTTAACAAAACATCCTGATGATGGGCAAACGATATTCCAAGTTTTGGTAAAATTTTTTAGAGAATTATTTTGGACAACAAATTAGTAAGTTGCAGAGTCTCAACTTCTAGAAAATGGTCTTTGTGTATATATATGTGAACACCATTGTTCAAAAATGCAAAATTGTAGAAAGTTCAAACTTAACATTCCATGTGGGGTATCACCATGGAATCTGACACGGCGTTATCGTCAAAATACATACCGGAAGTAAACAGTTTACTCAATAGATTTTTCTGTTGTTTATTTGCGATTTTTGACGAAAACTGCAAATAGACTATGATTTGATTTTTTCTGAAGAAAAGTTGGTTTTAGAGGGATATTGGAGATCTACCAGTTAGTGTAAAATTTCAAGGTTAGTTTTGACATAGAGCGCTCCACATAAGGCCGTACAGGTATACAATTAAAAATCCCCACCACTATTTAATGGCCGGCCCAACTAAACTTTGTAACATTGCAATTTTAAAGAAAATTTCTATATTAAATTGTATTAATTAGAGTGAGAGAAAGTCGTGTGAGTGTTTCACCAATTTTTGTAAATTGTTTAAAAGCAGTGTCCTCACGCGTTGATCTAGTGGCTAGCGCACTCGCCTTTATTGCGAGAATTCAGGGTCTCGTGAGGGAAAAAGACTGGGTTGACCTATTATCGTGATAAAAAGAGGGAACCTACAGTTGGTAGCGCCCTAGGTAGCGAAGGCCGGAACTAAACGGCGGTGGGAAACTGCGGTTGCTTACACACCATCCCTATTCAAATGCCGTCTGGCTAGCCTTGGCTTTCATGGGCTGTCGCAGCCATATGTTGGCCATACATTCATCTTTTTCACACGAACGTTATCTAAAACTGAAGAATAGTTTAAGCCTAAAGAAGTGTGATTTACATTGAATTTAGCTGTGTTATAGTGGTTGATGGGTTGATTATAAATGGATTAACATCCTTAATATTGTGTTAGTTCATTAATGTTCGTCAGCGTACAATGGGCATATTTTAGTCTTCATTAACATTCAAATGCAATTTATTGCGTCAACAAACTATGCAATTTATTGCGGTTATAAGAACCGAAGTAGAAAAATATTTAATCACATACTTTTGCTATTATTATAAGAAACAATTCTAGTGAGAGTATTTCACACCAAATTTTTGTTTTGTTTTTAACGTCATCATGAAGCGAATTAGTTAAGTGGTTAATTAATTACTTCCTATCAGTATTAATATTTAAATAAAGTTAGCATAGTTAATTAGTATAATAATGAAAGTTTCATAGGAGAATTTATATAAATATATGTTACAATGTTAATAATAATAATGGTAAATTACTGTGCAAAATTATATTATAGTCAGAAAAGGAAGGAACATTTAACAGGAAACTAGACTTTCTTGTTAGCCGGATACCGGTGCTGTTGTTCGGACTTGACACAGGCACACACATTTACATGCACTCCTCTTTGTATAACATGTACCCCACAACTATTGCTGTACAGTATATTGGGTGCTCTGTACAATATATTTCTGTTTGGACCATGTTTGGCGGCGGCTATCTCAACTTCTTTTCGCCGCCCTCCGTACAGACACAAACAAAACTATATTTTCTAACTTGAACATCAATGTTTATTTACAATATAGAGAATATGTTTCATATTTTTTCTTGGTCATTTGTAAAGAGAAACATTTATTTTGCCAGAATGGGAGCTCTTAATCAACAGCAGCTTTTCCAAGTCTATTTCTTTAATCAATTTCGGGATTTTGAAAGGTTCTAAGGAGAATATTCCTAAGGAGTATATCTTCCTCCAATTTCTGGTATCCATGCTTCTAAACATTCTGTGGACTGTAAGCGTTGCATTTTATCAGGAAGTGTATTGGATATCCTCTATCTTCTCGTACAATCTGCTGTCGTGTTCTAGATCCAGCTTCTTCTGGTGTCCCCTGAGTCTACAATTCCACATGAATCAACCTGGAAACATAAAGAGCTTATTTTATTTATAGTTAGATCGATACATGTCTTCTTTTCCAGTCGTAGCTATCTAGATAAAACTCAGCCTTCCTCAGTCTTAGGATAATTTTCCAATGCAGTGCACTCTCGACCGTCTCCTAATTCTGCATTATTTTTGTTGAGAAAAAGATAGACTGGGTTGTTTATCCTACAAAAAGGGCCCAAGAAGCGAGTATCTTTCCTTGCCAGAGTGTTGGCCATCTCATTACCTTCTACGCAAAAATGCTCTGGCAATCTGGCAAGGAGCTTCTCTATTCTAATCCAGATCAGGGGTCTCCGAAATGAAGTAGATGCATTTAGGCCTCAAGAGCCATCTTGGATTAGCCCATTAATGAATAAACTGATAAACTCCTACCGGTCATTTCGCCTAAAGATGGAACAACAAGGATTGGAAGAAGAAAAAAGGTAAGAAGTTATGTTCAACACTTCCGATTCACGTTTAAAGACCAAAAGACTATAACGTAAGAATTGGGGGAACTGGAAAAGGAGATAATGTAAGAATTGATGAATTTTGATGACTTTCTCTCGGGAAATGGTTGTGATGTTCCCACATTGGAGTTGACGCTCCCAAGGAATTCAAGAATTGAACCCTCCGGTCCCCAAGTTTAGGTCTATCACAGGAAACTAGCTTGAGATTAGGAAAGAAACAGATAAGATATCCGGTCCACACCATGTGGATTCAGGGTAGGCTTGATGTCCTAGAGATAGCTTCGATTCCTAGTTCCAGTTTTTCCAAACTTGAAATCGCCAAAATTCCCACAAAGAGGACTCTCTGCTCTGAAAGAGTCCATTTTGTGGTAATGTTTTCGTCGTAAGGAGGCCCACCCATTCTATCAAATCCCCTCCTTAGCTATTTTTCCTCTTCTCCCCTGGAGTGCCTCATTCCCACCACACTGCGCCGGAAGAGGATTTCCTATATTCTGATCCATTTTTTCAGAGTCTCAAAAGCAGTGGTACTTGCCTCTGATTTGTTAATTGCAGAGCAACTTCATCTCCTCGCCTATGGATGGATAAATTAGGATAGGGAAAGGCATTTTATTAAACAACTCCAAACCACAATCGAACATCAAAAAATGTAACTCAAGTAAAGAGATGGGGTGTTATTGTGATGGGGTTTTCTTTTGATTGGAAGAAGGTTGTGATCGGAGTCCAGGGAATCCGGTAGATAGTAAATTTGTCGGTCCATCGAAAAGAAAGATATGTCAAGATATCCAAAGGGTAGACACGTCATAATAAATTTCAAGCAAGGAGGTAATTCTATCGTTTCTGCATAAACCAGCAAGTTTGCCGAGGCAATCTCATACTATCATACTATTATATATCCTTTATAAACTTACTATTTTAGCCCTTATAATCTTATAACTTTTATAGAGTTCCTATAAAAGTTAAACCTTACCAAAAACCTTACTAATCAATATGTATAGTGCGTGACAGAAATATAAAGTTGAAAAGTCTCTACACTAACTTGATGACAGCCTTACTCTCACGATGGATGAGAATCTGAAACTGCTCAGGAACAGCATAAATATGCCTGCTATGACGGATAAAATCCCAGGTGTTATTCAGCATTGCAGACCTATATACAAATTAAACAATACGACATTTTGAACTGGCACTTAAGAAGGAAGCCTGATAACGTCCTCCAATTTTTGTTACAGCTTTTCTGGATTTTCTTATAAGTGACGTCAATAATTTTCTATAGAAACTTCGCATACTAACTACACACACAAAATAACTACCACTTTCATTTGAAACATTTCAGGAAATTTCATTTTTGGAGAGTTTTGGGAGAGATGCAATGTTAAACTTGCCATCGCTATCTCACTGTAGTACAATGTGTGCTTCTTATTTCTGGGTAATATTGGAATAGTTTCAAAGCGTGGCTGAGTTTGAAGAAAATTTCTCTTTTTTATAGCTATAATAAATTAAACTTGGTTCTGGGAAATCTGTGACGCTATATTTCAGTAGTTGTTAGTGGTTAATCGAGACACTAGATTGCTGGATTACAGTGTAATAAAGTACTTGGAAACAGATTAGCATAATGATGCAGAGTGAGTGGGTCTCCTGGTTGTCTAATTAAATTCTTCTAAGTTTAATTTCTGTTCCAAGATGTTTTTTAAAAGTATTTGAAATGAAATAAATGCTTTCAATAGGGTTTTTATTTAACTATATTTAGTTTTCTACTTTATAAGTATGAAAGTTTATTTGTTTTTAAAAATTTAATAAGTAAGAATTGAATGAATGATGGGTGGTGGTAGTAACAAGTTGCAATTATATTTATATCTCAGGATGACGGGCGGTGACCGGCCAGTCAGCTGGAAGTCGCTGGAGGATGTCAACTGGCATGCTGAATATCACCTTAGTGTCGAGCGCCCTCTCACTTTTAATTTTCAATCTCGGAGAAAAGTTTTTCCACCCATTCTGTCATGGCCGCGCCATGTCTTCTCTGCCCCCCCCCCAATATCATTTTCTTGAAAATTACTTTTCTCTCTGTTCGCTCGAGCAATGTAAAAACTTACTGTACATTTACAACAAACATTTTTTTTTTTTTAAATAAATATTTTTATTTTATTTAATTAAAAAAAAAGAGAGAGAAGAAAAACGATTTCATTTATGATTTATGAATTAATTAATCATTTTGTTACTTTTAATTAGGGTGGGTGTATAATGAAGTAGCAGATTGATATAAAAACCAACCTTAATTATGTTAGGTCAAGTTGACGGTTTTATAGCTTGCTTTAATATAGTTAGTACATTACACCTTTATTATGACTTTCATATATTATAAAAAAATTTGCTTCAACAGCAGCGCACGCTCTTTATTATTTTTCTCTGTCTTCTTTTATTCAATTAACGCATTATATTTATAAAGTACCTCTTTAAAAAAAATATTAGCTTTTAAAAATAGTTATAGCAAATTAATAAATGATTAATTATTTCTCTAGTTCGTAGTAGTTGTTAATAACTGATTGCTTGGTAGTTCTTACTGAGAAAAGAGAAAAATTAATCTGATGTGGCATACTCATACGGCTTTCTCATACCGCAGTTAATACAGTTCTCCTTAATAAGTGTAAGTATTCGCCCGCAAGGGGTATCTGTTGCATGCTGTTACTTGGGGAGTAGCGACCCCACGGGTTACCACAGCTCAGTACTCCATGCTCTTCGTCAGAACTGTACACGATACACTTAAACTACATACACTATAGAGTAGTTTCTATAAAGTATAGACTTTACAGACAAGGACAAACACAGTTACACAAACTAGGGCTCCGTCCCTAGTTAATTGGCGTAAGCCAAGTGTGGAATATTTTCTGGGAACTATTCCACTTGCTAAAGATTGGGATTCAGGTGGACGGTGTAGTAAGAATGAAATCTGAAGTTTTCTATTGAACTGTACATTTATTTCCGTCAGACATGTCAGGTACATTTGCTTCCAAAATCAGACACGTTAGACAACATGTCCTTTAACTATGTTGTGCAAGTCACTAACTGTAATGTAGTATAAAACGAATAAAAAATAGCATGAATTTTGATATAAATAGAATAATAGGAAATACGATTGGCTCAACCGTGTGACCAGTCAGATTTCAAACACAATAAGGGGGCTCCCCAAAAGTAATTGTCCCCTCTATTATCAATTCGCGTAGAAATATGTGACTCCAAGGGAGAAGAAAGGGATTAGCTCAGTGGTAGTGCGCTAGACTAGCAACATGGAGGTCCCGGATTCTAGTCCAGCATGCTGCCCTTAGATTTTCTCTTTCTAGGAATCTACAACTCACTGTCCGGTGATAAGCAGTGTTGTCTGCAAATTACAGAACGCTGCTTGGAGGCCGGTTGTGCATTGGAAAAGGCTCCGGGAGGCACAATAGATCTTTCAGATCGCACGCAATAGTCCCCTACAAATATATAAAAAAAAAGTGTAAGTATTTGGATTGTGCCAAAATTTTCGAACTTGTGTTTTCAGCGGAATCACCCCCCCTCCTCCTCCCGAATGCCTATCACTTTTATTTCAATCATTTTTCCCGGAAGAAATTGATTTTTGAAAGATTTGGGTAGAGTTGGAATGTTAAGCTATACTATGTCAACTGGCATGCTGAATCTAATGTGCCATTTCTGTGAATAATGAATGATTCTATTATCTGTTTAATGTTAACATACAACAAAAGCTTGGTAGAATTTGTAGAAAATCTGTTTTACCTTACAAGAACAGGTTTTCTGAGTTTTTCTAGAATTTCCAATGCAAATGGCTCCAATAATTTTCTTTATCCTGTGGAAATACTAATTCCACGCATACAAAATTTCAAATTACTTTTATTTGATACATTTTCTGGTAGAAAATTGATTCTAAGGAGAGTGATCCTAAGAGGGAGGAAGTTAAGTCGTTAGATTTCAAGTGTTGGGATTGATTCAGACGCCAATTGTTGGACTATGGTCTGTGAACTAACCTCTACTCTCACCACCTCAATTAACATGTGTATTGTTGTTAAATGGTGAACTAATAGGTGGGTGGTAGAGGGTGGGGAAGAAAATCCTTTTGAAGAAAATTTGTCAACTTATTGTAATCGTATTGAGTGCAGTAAGAGAAAGGTCGTGTGAATCTATTAGCATGTATCAGATATTTTAGCATGTACTCTAGTTTCTAAATAACTGTTGTGAAACACGATTTATTACAATTTTAATTGACTAATGTTCTTCAAACTTGTAATGTTTACTAAACGTATTATTAGATTAGGTGGGAATTATAGTTTTTTTAACTAACGATTTTCTTTTAAGTACATATAAGTATTCCCGAAAAAATGACAAGATTCTGGAAAAAATATTCAGTATAGTTGTACCTAACATTCAGTAACTTCCGGTTGATGGATTTTGCCCGAATGTTTTGTGTAAGATGCGATGGTTAGTATCTAAACGGTTTACATACCAAGTTTGAGCATTGTGTGATTTTTTTTTTAAATTTTTGAGATATTTTGTTCAAACACATTGTTTTTTTTGTTTTTTTATGAGATCTCAAAACATGTATTTCCGGTGAATACTCAAAAATTTGACACGATTGTAATATTTCCACTTACAGGAGTGGGGGATTTAAGAGAAAATAAAAATCATTAGGATTGCAAGTTTGGTTGAATACTAAATTTTCCTTTTGATTTTCCATAGCCATCAAGATTAAAATTACGGTAATAAGTTAACATTTTCTTGTTGTGAACATTTGATGAAGGCAATATGGTAACTGTGGGCCAAGTTAATGCTGTCAAAAGCAGTATATAGTTTGGTGAGAAGGTTTACAAATGTCGACTAAACATATACAAAACTAATAGATACTACTAGACAGTGTCTAATGTTTCTTAGTTGTGATTACTGTTTTGTTGGCTCATTTATCATTCATGTTGACCACTTCTTAACATTATTAATGTATATATTAGAATTTATATTACTAATTAATATATATATAAAATACAATTAGTTGTACAATACTAATTTTGGTCAAAATACTAATTGCTGGCAATAGTAATTATTGATATAACACTGAAAGTGCACTAGTTTGAAACATTTATTATGTTTCAACAGATATCGATTAACCACTATTAAGAGAAATACAATCAATAAAATGATAATTCAATCACTATTTGTAAACAATTCATTGGCAAAGTTAGTAAAATTTATAAAAATATTGTGTTGTTAATCAAAATAAAAAAATTCAAACTGTCATACTGTCATATGACAGTTGCAACATGCATAGAATACGTTTTGACGTTTTCCAACAGCCTCCATAACCCATAATCCCCCAAGTACTACACTCGTATAAGAAAACGTTCGTTCGCTTTTTCATGTGAGCAACATTTGCTTTTAAATGTGAGAAACGTTGGCTATTTACCAAACAGGTGCCTCCCAAAAAAATTGGCAATTATTATGCCAAATATTATTAAAAATCATTCAATTTTTTAATTTACTTTTATAATTACACAAATAATAGTTGGCTCCACAATGCTGGGATAACATCTATGATTTTATCCATCGTAGCATGGCTCTATTATTTTGGTTCTGATCGGTTTCACATCCCTCACCGTCATCGTCAGAGTAATGTTTTTAATCGATTCATGTAGAAAGATGACTTGAATTAAATGTTTAAAGCACGCACGACACTAGTTGGTTGTATGTGGGAGATTATAAGATTATAGAAGTATGTGTATCGCTTGTATAATAGCAGGAAATAATGAGTACAAATAATGAATAAAATTTAACAATTAGTATATAATAAATAATGTCTATTGAAAGACAATTTAAAATTAAGACTTTTGGTAAAGTTGTTATGTAATGTAAGTTACAATTCTCTGTTAATAATAACAATTCTCTGCTCTGAGAATAGCAATGTAATAGTTATGCTTTCCTTTAGCCATTTCAGTAAAAACTGACGATCCTATTATCTAATTAATATTAAAGTCCTCCAGTTAATGTAAACAATTAAATTCCAAATTTGAAGGAAATCGGTTAGTAGGAAGTGAAAAACACGAATAAGTTTTCGTGTTTTTCGAGATTTCTCGAGAACGGCTTGAATAATATGTTTTAAACTTGAAGTGCTATCTGTAAACTTCACCACTTTCTTATCACTTTTACCTGTTAATTTTATTAAAATCTGGTCAATTTGATAATTCTAATCAGAATCCAAAAAATTTAAAAAATATATAAACTTTATTCTACTAATATTTTGTACCGAATGAAAGTTGTTGCAAATTCAATTGTGAAACGAATTTTGTTAGATACAATTTTTTAGTAAACTCAATTTAGAAAGACTCAATCCCAGAAAAGATATTTAGAGCTTTTCTTTATACCAATAGAAGACGGAAAGGAAATTAGAATAGCAGAACGAAACAACTTCCTCTGGGTTTAACATTAACAACACAACTGAACAAAATTTCATCTCAATATGGAAATTGTCTGAGTTATAAGGAATTCACGAACAGATAAATATAGAATATTTTATATAATTACATTAATTATTATAATTATGGATATTAATAATTATTAGTTTCTCTCATTGTCACATAAAGAAAAGTTGGGGATGGGGTTAAGTTGTTTATATAGATTTCTCTGGAGATGCATATCCTTTTAATACGTTTGAGGTTTTATATATATATATATATATATGTGTGTGTGTGTGTGTGTGTATCTTTTGAGAGAGAAAGAGAAATGTATTGCTCCAGGATCAAGAGAACAAAATAACAATTAAAGAGTAAAAATTCTACTAGCTATTTACATGAATATAATAATAAAATTATTTACAATAAATATATACAGGTCAGCAAATTAAATTAATAATAATGACGATAATTAGGTTAATAAAAACTCAACTATTTTGTACAAACATAACTATTTACGAATATGCATATTTTTCTTATTCCTAACCGGTTTCGGATTTTCATCCATCGTCAGAATAAATTTATCAAGTTTTTTGTCAGAACAGGATGTCTGTGGGTTGATTCCCTTTATAGCTATCTGATCCGATTTGTTCGGACTATTAGTGAATCTTAGGTAGATAAAACAAGAGTCCAGACCAGGTAGTTTGTACTTCTTAGAGGCTTTGGACAGCGCACAGTTTGGTTGCCCTTCGCTCTTTTTAATAATAACAGGAGTTATTAAGAGAAATCTTATCGTTTCCCAGAAAGGATATCTTCTCATAATCTGTTCGCCAAACTCTGGGGTCAACATTAATTTTTCCATATTTCGATCTCACTTGCAATGCTGTTTACGATGGCATCACCAAAAGAGCAGGATATGAAACTATACCTTGCAATGAATACCTGCATAAGATTCATTTCCAATGTACCATTTTACTACTATAACACTCCATTCTACAATAGTTTATGCTGGTGTTAAAACCATCCCTGAGAATACATTATCTCAAAAGTCTTTTCTATTAAACAGCCCGCTTGCACTTTATTCAATTTTAAACCGTACCATTACAGTAAACGCACCACATCATTTCAGTGTGATAACAATATTCCGCCTCATCTTACGTCTATCTTCCATTAAATCCTATCTTGTCCAAACAGATTCCCCCCGGAATCCTCTGCCGATATCTAAAAAAAAAAAATCAAATTCATTAAACTCCTAAAATCCTCCCTTATTTCTTAACTCCTCCAGATTCAATAGTTCCCCCCACATTGCAATAGACCATAATTATATCTTCATATTAAATCGTTTTATTATTTTACTGTTTACCTATAGTGTTTTTGTTTTATTTATCTCTATAATAAGTATTGTTTTCTTTGTATTTGATATATTTTTTTATTTTTTTACTTCACTTTATAAACTGTCTTTTCTATTTTGAATTATTTTTAAAGATTCAGTTTCAAGTTTTATGAAATTTCATTCGTTTATCTATTTTATTTATGAATCAAATAAATATTTTATTTACTATATTATTCCATTTTTTTTGTTTTATTTTTAAAAGAACGAATTTTTACTTCTTTTTTTTTCATTCACTTAAATATATAGCTCTAGTCTGTTGTTTCGTTTAATTTTGTAAATTTTTTTATTTATATTTGTATTTATTATTAGCGGATTTTATTCCTAGAATAAAATAATTTCTCCTTCTTCTCTCTCTAAAAATATTTAGTAAGCATGTGTTCTAAACAAATAGTTTGTAATTATATCAGCTGTTTTGGAAAACATGTCTAGACGGAATGGAATAAAAGCTTTTGGTAGCGTCGAGTTCCCAAGACTTAACTACACTTTTGTAGAGTTGCTATATTCTCTCTATTCCCCTCTTCCATTCCCTATATATATATTATATATGTAATATGTATACATAATATATATCTATATTATGTAAAGGCAGGTTGTAATTTAAAACATATAAAGAGATTGTTGTAAATAAATTACATATACTTGTTTTTGTTGTGTTTAACTTTGTTGAAAACTTTTGTACAACTTAAATTTACTAAACATATTTGACTTCAAACTTAATTGTGTACATAATTAATAAATTTAGTAAGAAAACACTGAAGTAAAGATGATGGACTTCACTAAAAGTAGTTAAAAAGTAGAAACTGTATATAAAAGCTTATTTTACTTTCTGTGTTTGTTTGATTTAACTTTAGCTGGCAGTAGCGCTTTTTTTTTTTTTAGGAACAGGCTTTCTTTTCTACTCAGATGGACTTTTTTTTTTCCATTACTTAGAAGAATGCCATTATTTCCTTCATCACTTTCTCAAGTTACTATCAGAGAAAGTATTGAAGGGTCCTGTGAGCGCGATAGAGTGCTTTTTGTCTTTTTTTTTTTTTAATTATTTGATGATAGGTGAAAATGAATTGCATAACTCAAAACAAAAAATAGCAGGATGTCCAAAGTCTAGTTAGGATAACTCCTGGGGTTCCGATGGAAGGTTTTGCATTTTTAACCAGGAATGTATTTTTCCATTTTTTTTTTTTATTTTTTATACTATTTTCTAGAAAATTGCTCGTTATGATTTTCTTTAAAATTTTATATACTTTCTATATATTTTTCCAGAAGAAAAACTGCGGCAAGTTCGAACTTTATATTTACTTTTTATCACTAAAGTTTTTTTGGATTTGCAACCAAATGGAATGATAAGATATCGGTGTAAAATCTGTTAAACGGAAATATTACTTTATTGAAATTGATTATTTTCAAAATATAAGTTTTATCAATATTTTGAATCAGTTTTCTAGAAAAATTGAGATTTGAGATGTTCTAGTGGGGCGATGATGTTAGGTTTTCCTAGTTTACCTCTAAGAATATCATATCAGTTTATAAAACGATTCTACCATCTATATTATATTAAGGAGAATTAAGTAAATTGTCTAAAATTGATAGCGTGATTCTGTGAATCTTATAAAACATCACATTACATAATAAAGTCACGTTTGATTACGCTAAGGACGGGGATTACGGCCACATATTTAGAGGGTAATTATAGTAAAAATTCTAACTTAGAAGGAGCTTTGTCAATTATTGAACCATGAGAATTGCATTAAGAGGAAAAAGTCATTTGATATTTTTATAACCAGATTTTTACTTTCACTTATTGTTGGTAAGAGAAATTAAATAGTCAAATCATGCGATCGTCTAGTCAGATTTTCATGTAAATCATGTAAAATCATGTAATAATCAGATTTTCGATATCTAGTTTTCACCGGAAATAAATGGTTTGGGGTTCCCGTGAGTATGGGAAAAAATCTGGTGTGAAACCTACACACAACTTTCTCTTACTCCTGTTCTCAAAATTATAATTGACAAATTTTATAGTTTGTGTACCAAATTTAACGACATTCATCGAAAATTGAAAAAACTGTTCAATAAAAGCGCACTTCTGGTTTACTAAATTTCTTAAAACTCGGAATTTTGGCCATCTAATTATTTCTAATTAATTTTGTTTGGATGATAGAATTGTATAATCCACTGTGATAGCGCTTTAGAGAAAAACATAACCCCATTCCTTCCCTAAAAATGCCCTTAAATGAATTTTCCCAGAGAAAGTTTTAAATAAAAGTTGTAGATCTTTGCATGTATAGTTATATAGTTTCAAGAAAATCGTCGGAGCTATTTTTGAGAAAATTGCGAAAAAGAGTATAAATCATTTAATAAAGTGGTACAGTAAATGCACTTCCGGTTATCCGATTTTTTCAAACTCGGAATTTCAACAACAAATTTAATTCTAATTAACATTATTTAGATGACAGAATTGTTAATAAATTGAAATAGCACTTTAGATGGAAACCTAACCCCACCTCTCCCCCAATAGTGCCCTTAAATGCATTTTCCCGGAGAAATATTTCAAATAAAAGTTGTAGCCCTTTGTATGTGTAGTTTATATACAAAGTTTGATGAAAATCGTCGAAGCCATTTTTAAGAAAATCGCAAAAAAGTAAAAAATCGAACTTGTAAAGTGGTACTTCCGGTTGAGGAATTTTGACAGATAACCTTCTGTCAGATCCCATGGTGATACCTAAACGGAATATCAAATATCAATTTTCTAGGTTTTTCGTTTTGGATCTATGCTGTTCACATACATACATACATACACACACACACAGACCATTTGCTTAAAAACCACTTTTTTGGGACTCAGGGGACCTCAAAAACGGATATTTCCGGTGAAAACTCGATATCGAAAATTTGACACGATTACAATACTTCCACTTACTAGGAGTAAGAGAAAGTAAAAAATGTTTCTAGCGAATAGGGTTGAATTAATTATTGCTTTCCACTAAAGTGGTAATTTATTATACGATTATATCATCTGTATAATAATATTATTTATAATTGAATATGTTGCCGAAATTTACATGTTTGAAAAAAAAAAAAATCGATTGACCGGAAGTGTGACTTTACTGAAATTTGTTTTTCTGTTTTCTATTATTTTCTATTCATAAAGACACCAACGTGTTTCATTAAACTTGGTTACATT
Source organism: Triatoma infestans (assembly GCA_011037195.1). Taxonomy (NCBI): domain Eukaryota; kingdom Metazoa; phylum Arthropoda; class Insecta; order Hemiptera; family Reduviidae; genus Triatoma; species Triatoma infestans. Next base: position 158,098 of record JAAEAF010000248.1, on the reverse strand, counting down.
AACTATACTAATTGATTTGTAGACGTGGTTCTAGGGCTTATGCTTCCTTCAAAAAAGTGGTTTTTATTAAGTTTGGATTCTCCCATTGATATAACAATGAAAATAACTAAATATTTAATAAAAATTATAAGTTTGGAAAAAATTTATTTAAGAGTAGTGCTTTTTTTTTTTAATACTTACCTTTTTATCAGTGTCCATTGCGGTTGGAAAGGCATTCATTTTATGGGGCAAACATGTAGTCAAATATTATTAAAAACAAAAAATATACACCTAACATTCATCAAGGAAATATATTGTTGAAAGTTTAATAAATATATAGATAACTCAATTTATTATTTATTTGAAATGTTCCAAGATACAAGGCCCCCTCAAGAAGTAAATAGGTAACTTCTAATAGAGGCATGGAGGGAGTTATCACACACAGGGGGCCTCATCACCTAAAATATTTATTATCTGAGAAATTGTAGTAGTTCAATAAGTGGCTCGGTCATCGGGGTAAGGTTGTCCGGAGGTAGTAGCTAGACGACAGTGGTGATGAATTGAAGGATAATCGGATAGGAGAAAATGCATTTTTTTTTTTTTTGTTACTTTTTCTTACTATTTACCTGTTTGAGGAAGTGTTGTGAATATGTTATGAAGAAATTTGGTGAGAATCGATCAAGAAAGAAACATTCAATTATGCCTTAACGTTTCGACAGAGTTTCCTGTCTTTATCAAGGCTTTTATAAATAGCTAATCGTGAAGATGTGGAGAAAGAATGTGTAAAATATACATATTTGTTACATCGTAGAAATATAAAAAAGAAAATTAAAAGTAACTTGTTACTTCACTCAAATCATCTACGATTTGTAGATCGTTGCTGATTGTAGTTGATTTTTTAATGCCTTTCCATGATGATCGTAGATGATTTGAGTCAAGTAACAAGTTCATTTTAATTTTCTTTTTTATGTTTCTGCGATGTAATAAATGTGTATGTTTTAAAAATTCTTTCTCCACATCTTCACGACTATCCATATATTTATGTCTTGATAAAGGCAGGAAACTCTGTCGAAACGTAGGCATAATTGAATGTTTCTTTCTTGACCAATCCCCCAATTTTTGAAATTGAGTTTTCATTGGAAATACTATATGTTTTGAGGTCCTCGGAAAATAAAAATAAAAAATTCCTTTTAGGTACCAGCATCCGGAATTTGATACAAAATGGTTTCGGCTTCAACGGTTTTCTTTAAAATTCTTATTACTATCTACATATTATTATACCTACCACTTTTATTTCAAACATTTTCCTGGAAAAATTGGTTTTTTGGAGGGGGTCTGGGGGGGGGGGGACAATAGTGTAAAGCTTCTCTCTAAAATATTAGTTCAGTATAATGTATTGTTGTGAAACTTATGTGATGTAAAATACAATAAAACTTTGGTAGAATTACAAATTTGAAGAATGTTAACGGGAATTTAACCAGAAGTGCGACATTTTTCTTTTTGAAGTTTTATAACGATTTGTTTAAAACTTGGAATGCTAACTGTGAAGATAAAAACCTATAAAATTTGTATTTAAAACAGTTTTACGACAATGAAAAATTGTAGCATGCATATTTATGCTTTTCGAGTTTCGTTTCTCAACCATCGTCAAGAGTAAGAAGGCTCTATCAACTTCGTGATAAAATATAAGTTAACTTCAACTTTATATTTCTGTCATGCACTACACTTGTTGATTCATTTTATGTTGATTTTATGTTGATGAAATTGATTTTAGTTAGTTCTACGGCTATGTGTGGCGTTAATAGTTAAATGTAATGTTATGAAGAGGTTGATAATGATACCTCTACCGCCTCTATAAACTTATGTCATGACAAATGGCTAAATTTCGATGTTTCAAGAAAGTTTGTCATTTATATATTAGATTATAGATCGTAGATTGTTGTAGGGGATTATTACACTGTGACCTGAAAGATCTATTGTGTCCACCGGAGCCTTCTACAATGCACAGCCGGCCTCTAAGCAGTGTTATCTAGCTACAGACAACACTGCCCATCACCGGACAGTGAGTCGTAGAGGCTAGTCCAGCTCGCTACCACTGAGCTAATCTCTTCCTTCTCCCTTGGCTTTCGCCAATTAACTAGGGACGGAGACCCTAGTTTGTGAGACCCTAGCTGTGGCAACCCGTGGGGTCGCTACTGTCCAAGTAACCATTTATATATTACATTATTTTATATATAGAGCCTTAAAAGAAAGTTGTGTGAGTATTTCATTCCAGATTTCTTTAAAAAAGTATATGTGTAGGTGTGTGAGTTTCTTTCTTCACAACAGTACTTCCTGCAATAAAGACATTTATTTTAAAGTATGCACTATACAAACTCATGCACACGCTAGAATTTTACCCACTGAATTAGTTTATTTACATATATGTATATAAATATGCAAACTAATAATAGAATAAAATGTTAGAAAAACATTAAAATAAGATAAATTTTCATCATAGTCATGGCTAATTATAAAAAAAAATTCTTAAAAATTACATTGACAAAAGTTAAACAATTCATTTTATCCATTAGTTCATTGTTTGGGCCATTGTTTCTCTTTGACTAATTACCATACACTTTACAGAACTTCTAATTAGGTAACAGTGTTGGGCAGTTTTATTGTTGGTGAACAATTATATATATATTTTCGGCTTCAACGGTTTTCTTTAAAATTCTTATTACTATCTACATATTATTATACCTACCACTTTTATTTCAAACATTTTCCTGGAAAAATTGGTTTTTTGGAGGGGGTTATGGGGGGGGGGGAGGGGACAATAAGTGTAAGCTTCTCTCTAAATATTAGTTTCAGTATAAGTATGTTGTGGAAACGTATGTGTTGTCCCAAAGAGTTAATCCATATTAACTTTAAATTTCATATTTCCGTTTAGATGACTCCAGAACACCAGTTGTTCAGGTATCTGTGAAAATCCATCAATCGACTGTACTTATAATTATGTAAAGGGAACGGTTGTCAGGGTGATTACTACCAGCACACGAGAGGAAGTTTATTATGGCTCGCCTTTCGCCATTATATATAATATAATGTGTGTGTACAGATCAAGTAGAAGGAAATGTTTATAATGAGATTGGCTGACTTTGTGTTAAAGTAGGTTGGACAAATCAACTTCCTTCGCCCCTTATAGAGTGTGGGTATTGGCAGGTGTTTCTGTTTATGTTGTTATAATGGGATACCCATGGGATAGCATCCTTGAATAAGCGGCCAATCTTATTACAAGTAAAGATTATTGAGATGGTATTAATAATCGCATAGGCTTAATCTGATTAAATCCATTTAAGTGTTTAAGTTTGGATATTATTAGTAGCTATTATTAGTACAATTTCACACGTAGTACTTGTTATATTGTGCTGGTAATGCATATAACAGTTTTCGTAGTATATATATTGAACTCTGTTTTTTTCTCTCTCCTTTTCCTTTTTAAATCGATTTTGAAGGCGAGAAACATATTACTTACATTACATATATTTTACAGAATGCATATTTTGAAACTTATTATCAAGTTTTTAATTTTTATTATTACTTTCTTTTACTCCTAGTAAGAGGAAGTATTGTAAGCGTGTCAAATTTTCGATATCGACTTTTCACCGGAAATATCCGTTTTGAGGTCCCTGAGTCAAAAAAAGTGGTTTTTTTTCACCGGAAATATCCGTTTTGAGGTCCCTGAGTCAAAAAAAGTGGTTTTTAGCAAATGGTTTGTGTGTGTGTGTGTGTGTGTGTGTATATGTGTGTGTGTATGTGAACAGCATAGCTTAAAAACGAACCATCGTAAAAAGTTCAATCTAGATATTCCGTTTAAGTATCACCATGGAATCTGATAGTAGATTATCTGTCAAAATTCCTTTCGGAAGTACTACTTGTTACTAGTTGGTTTTTTCACTTTCTTGCAATTTTCTCAAAAATGGTTCCGACGATTATCTTTAAACTTGATATATCAATTACTCATACAGAGTATTACAACTTTTATGTCAACCTTTTCTCTGGGAAAATTCATTTAAGGATACTTTTAGGGGGGGGTTAGGTTAAGTTTTCATCTTAAGTGCTATTTCAGTTTATTAGACAATTCTGTCATCTAAATAATGTTAATTGGAATGAAATATGTTGTTGAAATACCGAGTTTGAAAAAATCGGAAAACCGGAAGTGTGTTTACTTTACCACTTTACTAAATGATTTTTTCACTTTTTCGCGATTTTCTCAAAAATGGAACCGGCAATTTTCTTGAAACTTTTTATAGAAACTAAACATACAAAGAACTATAACTTTTATTTAAAACATTTCTCTGGGATATCATTTAAGGCACTTTTAGGGGAGGGATGGTGTTATGTTTTTCTCTAAAGTGCTATCATAGTTGATTATATACTTTCTATCACCCAAAGAAAATTAATTAGAAATAAAAAGATGGCAAAAATCCGAGTTTCAGAAATTAGTAAACCGGAGTTGCTCTTTTACGTGAACATTTTTTCAGGTTTTCGACGAATTTCATTAAATTTGGTACACAAACTATAACATTGTCAATTATAATTTTGAGAACTAGAGTAAGAGAAAAGTTGTGTGAGCGTTTCACACCAGATTATTTCTTACTAAATGGAGAGAAAATAATGCGCTCGTAGTAGGTAGAAGAACTCAAGGTTTCACCCGGAATTACGTTATGAGGACTATAATATAGCGAATAAAATGTTTTTACCGAATAAAACGCACAATAAATCTTAAAAAAATCTAGCATGAAACATACAAACACAACTTTCTTTTACTCGTCTTAATACAGTTATATAGAAAATGACAAAATTTATCTTTAATTTTCCAATTTTGTTCATGTATCCTAGCATAAATATAAAGATGGTGGGGGGAACAAGTGTCATCCTACCAACCGATGGAGATAGAGAGTGATTTACATTGTATAGTACGCCATTAATATTGTACAAATTTGAATTTTAACCTCTCAGATTCCCCAGAACTAGCTAATAACAATTTTTTTCAGAAAAATGTTACAAATAATAGTGATAAGTTTATATCGGTGTAGTTAGCATTCCATGTTTTGAAGAATTTGAAGTAAAACGCACTTCCTATTGACGGATTTTATTCACATTTGAAATTCTAGTAATGCTCTTATTATTTTCACTTTTCAGTATTTTTGAAATTGTGAATGATGAACCATTTACAGCCAAAAAATGTTTTTTATTTAAATGTTATTTTCTTTTTGACATTTTGTTCATTTTACCCTTGACGTTTCTGCATTATACATGCTATTTTCAAAAGGTTATAAAGTGAACTATATGCAATATATACAATTGTCTGAAATCATACAAGAAAAAATTTGTTTTAAACAGATAGTAATGTAGTTGAATATAAGTACAATAAGTATAATTTTTAATTATTTTTATTTATGTTTATTTGGTCCACAATTAATTACTCACCTTAAGTTGTTGAGCTTATGATTTTTTACTATATATTTATTGATTGGACAGTATATATACTATTAGCCAAAAGTTATATGATAGAATTTTATTTTAATCTTTCCATTATGTATTTATTTATTTATTCTTCTTTTTAATATTTAAACTATACTCACAATACTCACAGTACTCAAGAGATATCATTCGCTAAAAGCACTTTTTTTAAAAAAATTATTATATTACATTATTATTATTATTATTATTTGTGTGTGGGGAGGGACCAAACCCTACGCTATCCAAAGCCCTACTGGGCCCATATGGCTACCCCAAGAAAAACAACAACAAGCGGGTCTAGAACAAATATCCAGACCCGGGTCTAATCCATCTAAGATTCATCGCAGTCCGAAAAAATCGGACAATAACCTTAAGGGGAAGTAGCCTAATCTCTTCCACAGACATCCTGTTCCGACCAAAGGTCCTGAACCTAATTTCCTCACAACCCAGGCAATCTGTCATAAGTGGATGGGTGTTTCCTCCTCTGTTTCACAGACTCTACAAAATGGATCCAGCATAAGTCCCATACGTAGAGATATCTCCTTAAACCGCAATGTTCAGTAAGGGATCCAACCAGATGCCTGAGAGAACTCCGTGAAAGACATAGCAATGTCTCACTAATAGCCCCGATGAGCATTTTGGACCAACTGAGCTCATTCATAAGGATGAATGCTGTGAAGCTGTCCATGATTGGAAGCCTAAGAGACATGTGCCAGATGGCTCGGGACCAATGAAAGGGAGAGAGACGCCTAATTTGGCAAACCTATCCACCTCCTCATTCCCGACAATTCCCACATGATTATGTTACATTACTGCTGGTGATAACGTTACCCCCTCCATATACACTAAAACTGTCCTTGACGGGAAACCGGAGTTTCCCTCCTGCAAGCAAACATCAAACCTTCCGGAGTTAACAAAAGAAAAATAAAGGAGAAATGCTCGGTTATATAAAGAGAGGCAAATAATTCTACAGTAATCTATTCCACAGCAAGTGAACATCGAGTACTATTTATCGCCATCGTCTTTCATCTTTCTCTTATTCGTTTTACCCAAGTCCTTGTCTTCTTCCTTACTGCTACTATTTACAATGGAAAAGAATAATTTTGTAAACAGTGAGTTAGTACCATCCATCACATTATACCATTATATTATATTTCTAAATATGAAATATATATTCGGATGTTCCAAGTGTGCGACACACACTCACGGAATAGCTACATCAGTTATGTACTTTTTTTGTCTATAATATTTCTACAATTATGTTGGTTATATTTAGAATTTCCTTTTTTTATCAAAGATTTAGCGATACCACCATTTATAAATGAGAATCTCAAAATTTATTTTGTTAAATATGTTGATCACTTACTAGAATTTCAAATGTGAAGAAAATCCGTCAATAGGAAGTGCGTTTTACTGTAGTGAACATCCTTACTGCTTGTCTTGCCTGTTTCGGAATGCATACGTCGATTATTTTTTAGTACTTTAGTTCTATTTTATAGATCCAATAATAGCAATGCTAACCTAAACGGGCAGCTTCCACCTTCTTCATGGGTTGCCATCAGAACCAAGGGAATCTTTCCATTTTTTCCTATTTCTTTCAATCTTGCAGGCCTCGTTCGGCCATTTCCTGTTCAATATAGTCTTTCTACTGGATTCGAGACCTACTTTTCCTTCTAAGCCCTGTCGTTGTCGATTCCCTCATACTATTCCTCTTTTCTCATCCTTCTAACCTGCCCGTACCATGTTACTTTCCACCTCTTTATTTTTCCCACCTTCTCTCCTCAATTCCAAACATTTTCTTCACTTCATCATTCCTTATCCTGTTCATCCTGGTCTTTTAAATACATGTTCTCATCAAGTCCATCTCCACTATTTCCGTCATCTTTTGCAGCCTCTTTGTCATTCACCAGGTTCCACTGGATATAACAGAACATTTTTCCTTTCCTTTGGCATTGGCTGCCGAGGTTATAGCCATGAGTCTTGTAGTAACTATTAACTTTGTGTCAAAAATGTGTTGGTTATCTTTTTTTATGAATTCCTAAATCGAAAACATCATGGATGTTCATATTTTGATGTTAGCCACGTTCACTTACTCTTCAATCATATTTTATATATTTAAATTAGTTTTCTTCTAATATTGTATTATAATTAAACGGTGCTGTCAACTCAGTAACGATCTCATCTAAAAATACTCTTTGATGTATGCCATGTTGTGGACACACCATTATAATATGCTCGAAACTTTTATTTACCCCCATAAAAGTTAAACATAAGAGAATTCTCAGTACTGACTTTGTTTAATATTCCTTACTGATTGCATAATTATTTCTTTACACATAATATGACATAGTTATTCGTTTTATATACTAGAATCATGGAACCTAGGCTTTCGTCCAACTTTCGGAGATTTATAGAATGTACCTTTACGGTTGGCCAAATATGGCAATTGCTAGTTCGCTAAGCATTCGATATTGATGATTGTAACTAAATCTTTGTAAGGAACTTTAATATCCATTCTTTCGTAGCATTCTTTGCCAGAGAATCACATTTCCTTTGATGCCTGTATTATGCTTTTATCCATATAATCCTGATCTTTGAGCATTTATTTTGTTTACTTCTTGTTACAATAATACAATATCAAAATCAATATGATTCACATGAGCGGATAATTTTTATTAATTATTCAATTTTGTAAGAGCGCTTTGAAGTATACGCAGCAGATATACCATCTGATCTCAACTTTTTCATAAGATTTCTCACCACTTTTTCATAAGACTTTGCTGAAGATCGCAAATAATTGCAACTCTTCAATAAGTAAATCAAGTTTATTACGCCATTGCTTGGTCTAGGAATACATTTCTTTTTTCAATCAATAAATTACAAAATACAATACTTAATAATAATTACTTCACAGTTTAAACCACAAAAGTTCACTTTGTTCACTTTTTATACACTTTTCACAAACTAGTGACTTGTAACTGGAAAACTCTCTCAACTCTCTGCGGTCCCACTATTTATACCGGTGGGGAATCTTCTAGAACTTCCTCGATTTTTCTAGAGAACTAGAGCGCCGCCAGCGCTTCCCAGCGGCCACTTGGAGAATCTTAGGTACCTGCCTTCACTCCTAGATGGCATCACTGGCTGCGTTACACTATAATAAGAGCATTACTAGAATTTCAAATGTGAAGAAAATCCGTCAATAGGAAGTGCGTTTTACTTCACTGTAGTGAACATCCTTACTGCTTGTCTTGCCTGTTTCGGAATGCATACGTCGATTATTTTTTAGTATTTTAGTTCTGTTTTATAGATCCAATAATAGCAATGCTAACCTAAACGGGCACACACCGCCACTGTTTGGTATGATATTATTAACATTGTAAAAACTGAAAGATGAAATATTAACATTTTTATTTTTTTTAATGGTACTACTTCATTTATTAAATAAATAAATAAACTATAAAACGGGAAAGAAAATTTAAATGGAATAGAGAGAGAGGGGGGGAAAGAGATAGAAAGAACAAGAAAGCGGAAAATTAGAAAAAAAAAGGAATGCTGGTGGCTCGGGTGGTGGCGTGTAGCTTTGTGTAACTGGAGAAATAGTATTGTATGGAGAGATATTAATTTTATTTTCACAGAGGCGGCAGGCAGGAAGGCTGGCAACAGCGTCCAATGTACTCTTGTTTATTTTAGCGGTAATGGAGCCTTCTCCAAGAGTAACAGTTACTGCAAGAAAGTAAAAACAGAAAAAAGACTCTGGTAATTTAAGAGAAATAAGAGGTAACGGGGCTGTAAGAAAACAACATACATACAAAACCGCCATGTCAGCCCCGCCACACACTATACACTAATAAACTGAGAATATTTATTCAGATATATTTTTGTATTTATTTCTGAATATATATGTGTGGTATGTGTGTATGTGTTTCTGCATAGTATTGAAATGAATGTATATTTTGCAGCAACTATCTAATTATATCTGCAGTTACGTACTTATAACTTCAGGTAGTCTTTGAAATGGGATCATTCTTTCGTTTTCTTTATGAGATTTTGTAGGAAGGAAGTGTCTCCCTGTCTCTCTAAAACAAGACATCTATCTCGTACATTAGTCGTCAGCATATGGATGGAAAAATAGCGTAGGAAATTTTATATCGGTTTGTCCTTGATTAAACGAAGAAGTTAATCCCTTCAGGAAGGGACTGGCTCAGCCATAGCGCGCTGGATTCCCATTCAGAGGTACGGGTTCGAATCCAGCCGTGCTCCCTTAGATTTTCTTTTCCTAGGAGCCTGTATAGCTCACTGCCGCCTGGGCGATGGGCAGTACTGTCTTCTAGAGAACACTACTGGCTGGCAGTGCACTAATAGGGCTCCAAGGAGCACAAATTTTCTTACAGGTCGCAGTGCACTATCCCCGATGAGAATCTAACGTGGACTTATCCACATATTACCTAAAATATGTTATATAGCCAGTTTTAATTTTTTGTTATTAATATGTGTTGCTTTAAAATGCTTTGCACTGAAGCTGGGTTTCTGAAAATAAAAATTCTTTAACCCTTTCTTTATTAACCCTTTATTAGTTTTCATAAGTTTTTGTTATGATTTTGTTCAATTCCAAATTATATTTTTTCTATTAGATGTGGTGAGAATTTGTGAAGAAACCACATTACAAAATGAAGTGTAAAATACATTTCCGTTATCTCACTTTCTCTATTATTCTTGATAGTAAGTTTAGTATAATGAGATGAGGCAATACAAATTTGAAAACTTTATAAAAGGGCATATGCCGTCACACAGAGTACTAATTTATACGAAATAATGAAAAGAGCATTATTTATGTCAGTGTTTAATTAAATTTAGTCCCGACAATTCATAAGTACTTTTTAACACAGAGTTCAACAAAATCACAAACAGCTGTTACCATATCAGAACTAACAGAGCTTGTCTCCCTCCCCCCATGTTGTTGAAATATTCAAGAGTAAATTGCTTATTTGACTTCATTCTCAAACTGCTGTTAGAGGAAGTTTTGCGAGCGTGTCAAATTTCCGATATCGATTTTTTTTTTTCATAGGAAATACACGTTTTGAGATCCCTTGAGTCAAAAAATGTGATTTTTAGAAAAGTTTGTGCCTGTCTGTGTATGTATGTATGTATGTGAACAGCACAGTTCAAAAACGAAAAATCGCAGAAAGTTCATACGTGTCATTCCGTTTAGTTCCGGACAGGAACTTACGTGTCAAAATTCCTCAACCGGAAGTAGCACATTACTGAATGGATTTTTTATTTTTTTTGCGCTTTTCTCGAAAACGGCTCCAACTTTTTTTTTTTTTTAAACATTTGTTATATTTCGGGTTCGAGCCAGCTGTGCTACCCTTAGATTTTTTTCTTCCTACGAGCCTCTACAGCTCACTGTTCGGTGATGGACAGTGTTGTCTGTAGCGAGAGAACACTTTCCGGAGGCCGGCAGTCCACTGAGAAGCCTCCGGGCGCTAATGACCATAGATGTTGAAGCGCCTTAAATTTAAAAAAAAAAATAAATAAAAAAAATAAAAAAATTTATTATATTGATTACACATAACTGAAAGCTACAACTTTTATTTGAAATATTTCACTGTGATAATTCATTTAAGGAAGCTTTTGGGAGGAGGGGTGGAGCTATGTTTCCCTCTAAAGTGATTTTATTAAATATGTTGCTAATATTTCTAGTTTGAAGAAAATCGGTTGACCGGAAGTGTGTTCTACTGAAGTTTTTTTCAGTTTTCTGAAATTTTCATGTAAACGGCTTCAGCAATTTTCTTTAAACTTATTATATCGACTACATATACAAAAAGCTACAACTTTCATTTGAAACATTTCTCTGGCAAAATTTGACGTGGTTATTAGTAGAAGGGTAGGATGGGGTTATGTTTTTCTAGAAAGTGTTATTTAAGTTTATTATACAATTTCTGTCATCTAAATACATTAATTAGAATTAAATATGTTGTCAAAATTCTGAGTTTGAAGGAAATCCAGTTGACCGGAAATGCGTTTTTACTAAAGTCAGTTCAATTTTCTACAATTTTTATCCATAAAAACACCGAGAGATTTCATTAAATTTTTTGCAACAACTATGAATACAGAAATCTATCACTTTTATTGGCAACTTTTTTCAGAGAAAGTTATTTAAAGACTTTTAAAGGAGTGGTGTATGATTTCTTAAAAAAGTAATTTTATTAAATTTTGTTCTTCCATTGCTATAAAATTGAAGTTTATCCAAAATAAACTGTGCGGAGGGAGAAGCGATCTTGGAGGGAGAAGTCAAGGAGAGTAGGAGACGTGGACTTTCGCTATAATGGCAACTATCAGTCTAATTTTCTCTCTCAAACATCCCATTCAAACAACCTTCAACATTCAACGTCCATTGTACTCACACCTTCACTCTGCCAGCCAATCTGTCACTCTTTTCTCAAGCTACCAACTCTTCTCTATCCATTTATCAAAAATTATGTTTTAAGAAAATTTGTCACTTAATTCTGTGTAAACTGTAGTAAAAGAAAGTCGTGTGAGTGTTTCACAACAGTTTCTTTTTTTTTAATAAATGGACAGTTTTCTGGAGTAGTAAACTAAAGACTTAAGTACGGTAGAACAAGGTTATATTAGTTATTTTGTGCGATACTAGATTCTGCGCGCTACAGCAGTTGGCTCCAATATGTGAATACTTCAAAAAACATGTAATTAGGCGGCTAGTTGTAAGGACCAATGGTCGTCGTCAGTTTTGCTTATTCATCAATATAGTAAACATTCAACGTCCATTGTACTCACACCGTCACTCTGCCAGCCAGTCTGTCACTCTTTTGTCAAGCTACCAACTCTTCTCTAAAATATACAGTTATGTAAAAGTCCTTACAGTGCTTATATTCTCATACAATATAAAGATTGGTCTGTAAGTCTAACTTGTATCTAAACCTAAGTATCTCTTCCGTCCACCTCCAAAAACATTCTGTTGGTTAGTAACGTCTGATTCCTTAGTTACTGTTGATTCCTGTTAGGGTTTCTTTATCCTCATCGCCATCGCTATATTTCTGCTTCTATATAAATAATTTTAGACACCTAGCTTCACTATTTATATCAAACTCTTCTGACTCAGTATACTTTTTTATACAAAAACAAAAGACATTTATAAATATATATATATGCAGATCTTGGGGAGAAATGATGAAAAAATACAAATTATGATTTTATAATTATAAGTAAAATATATTAGTAGAAATATATTTAATATTGCTTTATTATTACTTAGTACAATTTCAAGATTGGGTTTTTACGAAGGTTGGGTGAAACAATGAGGAACAGTTAGGAAGGTAGAATACCTTCAGTTACAATAAAAGGGAATTTCCCTTCCTTCTACTCTTCAATGGAGGGAGGATGTATATATAGGGATCAAATTGGTAGTTAAGAAAAATCTGGGTATAGGAAAAGCAGTGCTATCCGAAAATGTGTTTTAGTGACATAGTGCAAACCGAACCTTCAACCAAGTTTTTTACATGTAAGTCTTATTATAAATTAATTCCTCTAATTTTGGCTTTATCTTAAGGACAAGATTTTATTCGATATATCCATTTTCACTTATTTTGTTATTATTAAATATATACATTGTAATAATGATCTATCTATTATTTATTTTACATCCTCTCCTAGTTCAGGTGAACACAGACCTCACGAGATCCCTTTTGAAAAGGTTCCAAACTATAATTATAATTGTTTAATTATTAATTCACATATTTCATTTAATTTAATTTACCCCCCAGTACAAATAATATTACAATATATATATAATCTGTTGTAATTATAATCTTATAAGCGATGTTTATCACACCAGTGCCTATTCAACTTAACAAAATAACATGCAAATTACACTGAAATTAGTATGATAATATATTGTTTTAATGCGAGCTAAATTATATTGCAACAGGGCTCTCGGTGGCTCAATGAAAGGCATGTCTATGGCTGGCAATAAGAGGCCTTTGTGATTAAGCATTAGGAAATAGTGTGTAATAAATAGCATGTGGCACATACTATTTCCTAATGCCTAATCACAATTTATAATAATTTCACTTTGTCATGAAATACACACATGTAGCCTTATAACCTTCCCATATACATACAACCAACAAGTGTGAGTCTACAGAAACATTTCGTTGAAGTGAACTCTCTACACGAACTTGGTGAATTTGCTCTGTCGATGGATGAATATCCGAAACCGGTCAGGAACATAACTAATATGCATGCTGCGACGGATAAAATACCGGATATTATCCAGCATTGGCCCAACCATATTTTCAACAATCATTAGCTTTCTTTACAATATCCATATCATCACCAAATAGAGGCTTTGTCACCAGAAGATTTCGAGTTGCGGATGCAGTTCTGTCGTCTCACTGACCATCAGTATCTACTTCAACAAATTATATTCACCGACAAGGCTACCTACCTTCAGTAGCGATGGTATCAATAATAGTCGAAATTCACTGGTCCAATGAAAACCTACAAGAAACAAATTTTTAGGATACAGTTTCAGAAAACGTTTGATGTGGAATTAACGGCCAACTTAATGGACCTTTTGTAATGGAGGGTCGTTAAATAGGTGATAATTGCCTACCCTTTTTTACAAGAAGAACTGCCCCTTTTTATGGAGAATGCACTTTGTTGACTTGCATACAGAGTTCAAATGTGGATTCAGCAGGACAGCGCATTTTGGAGAGTGATTTTTTTTAAAAAAAATACTAAGTATCACAATCGTTAGATCAGAAAAGGTTCCTTGGCTTCTGAGGTCACCTGACCTATTACCTCTTGACAACTTCTTTAAGGGCAAATGAATTCTTTAGTGTGTGCAGAAAAATGTAACTGTTGAGATCAACTCTTAACTCTTAGAATTATGAATGTTGAAGGGAACATAAGAAATACTCCTAACATCATAGAGCGAGCTGTTAACCACTCTTTGCTGGACTTTGTATTGTAGCTGGAGATGATCATTTGTAACAGATTTGTAAAAATAAACTTGTTAAATAAAGTTCTGTTTAAAAACAATGTTTTTTCCAGTTGTCCACCTTGGATGGCTATATTTCAGTTAAGAAGCATTATCGCTCCTAGAAATTTTTGACTCAAAAATGATTTTAATAATACGTCCTTAAGCTACGGACTTCATGTCACGTTATCCCTATAGATATATAAAATATATAAATTCGAAAGTAACTGGTATAGCAGCCGCTAGATGGTAACATTATAATTATTCAAATCACATTGTTTTTATTTATAGTAATCATAGGTTTACTAATTAGTGGCTTTTCAAGTTCCTTATGAAAGTGTTAAAGTAATCATAACAAATGTAAATTGTTTTATTTGTTTAAAGTTGTAAAGTCATCTTTGTTAATCTCTTTATCTCTTTAAGACTTTAAGAAAATACACATAATTAATTTTCTTAAATACATATATAAATAAAACTTTATTTGTGAATTGTATCAAGTCTTGCCCATGCTCAAATATTTATTCAAGTTAGTTTGAGAATATATTTTTGTTCAACAATTTCTTTGTAAAAAATATGTTTGTTTGTCCTTCGGGAATACTGATATATTGTATTCCTTTCAGTGGTTCAGCATATTGCCATTTCAGACAGACGTCAATTCAAGTTTAGGTATACTTCACAGCACTAAGGCCACATTTGTTTTTCTCTTATAAATTTAATTCCGCTTGGACCGAAAATAAATAAAATATAATTATTTTAATTTTAAATCTATTTATTATTTATTAAATTATCAATGAGATCAATTATTATGAGTTGGCTAATTGACTAAAGTGTGATTCGTTGAAGTCATACTCTTATTGATTCAATAATTTTACTTCTTATCTCTGACGGTTGTTTTTTATTTTAAATTTTTAATTTTAATCTACAAAAATTAGTTTAAATAGAGACGATACTGTGTCCGAACAGATGCCTTGCCAAATGTGGATCTTAGTATCCAATATATTGCCGAAGCTCTGATTGCCGTCCCTCTACGATTTGCTACGATAATCTTCAGTAATTAAGAGTTTTGAAGTTTAAATTGGATTAGTAGCCACCCGAAATGTAAATAGCCGGGATGTGAACAATTTCATCCGGTTCCTTCGTATTTAAGGAACCGACAATTGACCGCTCCCAAAGTAAGGCCGATCCGAAATGTAAGGAAAATAAGCTTCGATACAAGTTTTGGAAAATAAAAATTATAACTGAAGAAAAGTGGGTATTTAAAAAAAATTCAAACAAACGACAGTACTGGGTGATACCATAAGACCATATAACGTTTGTGAAACTTTGAAGGTATTATACATTTTGAGCGTATCCCAGACACCAGAGCTATTGACTGTGGATATGCCACCTCTTTTTAATTAAACAAAGTGAAGCTATTCTGCAAATTCATAATGCTAGCACAATCTAAAGTTCGCGTTTGACTCAGACAAAATTAGCAAAGTTGGAGGGTGTAAGCGTTTTATCTCATCCTACCTATAACTCCAATGTTTGATACTAAATGAGCTGTTGTGCTGTCCTGCTGAATCCACAATGTCCTGCACAGTTTATGGACTTATATCCATTTTCTCCAATTTATCCAATCTATGGCTCATTTTCTCCAAAACCGACACTTTTTTCGATAATTATGAACCAATGCGATTATGATGCATTAGTTTTTTTTTTTGCCTCAAAAACCTAATTGAAATGCTTGCAGAAAGCAGGATGGAAGTGGTAAACAAAAGAAATGAAGGTTCATATATTTTGAAGAAAAAGATTCAAGTAAGCATGTTTAATTTTAAATAATACTTTTTATGCACAAAAACTTTTGTAAGCACCTAGTAATAATCAAAATTCCTATAGTTTAATATTTACAGTTAAAATTCGAGTGTCCGGTATTGTTTTCGTTGTTAATTTAAGGGATTAAGTGTTTTAGTAATTGGGTTTTTTAATATTGGACAATTCAGAAATGACACAAGTATGTCTGTGTGTATGATTTTGTTTTTTTCATTTGAACATGGGTAGAAAGGAATTCAATAAAACTAGATTTTAATTTAGTGTTCAGATCTAAATTGAAATATATAATAATAGAAGTGAATTGAAAAATTGATGTGAAGAGGTCTTCCGGAGTGAGGTGGGGAACTGTAATCATTTTACTTCTTTTTTTCTATATTTGTTTAATGAATATTTACTATTTACAAAATAATCACCTTCTCTAGTTCTAGTTGAAGCGGTTATCGGGTCCTCTTCTCACACTCTTTTCTACCCCATATGGCCAATCTCAACAAACAAAATTCAGTAGCATAAATATTTTAATTAATGTTACATATTTATTCTACAGCTATTTCCCTATGAATTTTTAATGATTTTGATCCCATTACAATAGGAAACTCTAATTCTCACAAATTTAACAATAAAATATAATAATCACTGTATAAGAAAAATATATACATTTTTTTTAACAATCTGTAATATTTGACAATTTTGTCAAATTGGTTAGTGAGCCCCAGATTCCCCTTATGGTCTCCGATGAAATTTTTTATTTCAACTTATAACTGTTTCATTTTTCATTGTTACTTCAACACCGATATGTCATTTTCAAAATGCTTATTATAATTTATGGAATAATTATTTGCCCAGTTTTTTGTCACTCGACAACTCAACTTGGGCAATAGTTCTTGTCATATATATAAACAACACTTTATTTCTAATAGTAGGGCTGTATAATTTATATTGCGATGCGAACACACAGCTTTCTGATCAGTATAATTACAAAATATGTAATTAAGTCAATTTCAGATAAATTGTCAAATATTACAGATTGTTAAAAAAAAATTTACATTTTTTTCTTGGATAGCTTATACAGTGATTGTTATATTTTATTGTTAAATTTGTGAGAATTAGTGTTTCCTATTGTAATGGGATCCGAATCATTAAAGATTCATAGGATCCGAAGAGCGAAGAATCAGCATTAATTGAATCAAATATTAGTTCCACCCCCAGCTACGCTAGACTAAGCAGGGAGAATTCTATTCATATATATAGAGCACTGCAGAACAGTCAGAACAGTTTACGAGTTTTTACAGCAGTATATCCAGTCAGCAACATATATACTTAATCTCTAATTATTCAGCCAGTCTGTCTCTTTATTATTCTCTCGCTACCTAACTACTATTCAATTGTAAAGTCCTTGCAGTTTGTGTTTCTCTTTATTATACAGTGTTGCAGCATATCATATAGTTTATTTCTCTCTCATGCCTAAATTAATTCTCTCCTTCTTACATCCATTATACTATTATAGCCTTATAAACACATGTGGTATTCTTAAAAGGAATTTTTGAAAGTTATAAAAATTGAGTGAATTTGTATCATTTAAGAGTGCTAACTAATCGTCTAAAGAGTTACATATAAGTAACACTCAATTTTTAGTCTCAAAATAAAACAGTCTTTTAAAGCTTGTTATTAATCATTGCAGTTCTGGGCTGTTCTTTTAACAATATATTGGAACAGGTAGGTCTGGCTATTCTTTATTCGCACCTATTATTAAACACTGAAATAATGAATTAATGAATGTATTGTATTTTTTTTTTTTTGCAAATGAATTTTGAATCGAGCTACAATATTTTTGTCTTAGAGCTGCGAGTTGCGAGAACCCTAGCGTATTGAGCTAACTACTAAGCAATAACTAGTTCTTTAAACAAATAAACCACAAAATTGTTGTCAAAATTAGTTTGTTAGCTATTTTAATTTTCCATCTTTTACAGGTGGTTGAGTTTATTGTTTCCACAGCCTGTTTGTAATTTTAATAATATTTTAATAAGATGTCAACTTATTATATTCAGTTTAGATCACACGCCAAAAGAACGGTTAGAAAAGTTTTCTTACCAAGACATTCTAAAGGCGTACATACTACCGTTGTTGTATATACGCTTTCCCAACAATCCATTCATTCATTCGCCCACAGGAACCAGTATAAAACCAATTCAACTTGAAAACTGATTATTGAATAACTTTATTCAGTTCACACACACACACACACTCACAGAGTATTTTCCATACTAAAATCAGTAAAAGTATTCGAGAAGATTTTTTAAAAAATTTAATGGTGTGCTGGTACTGAGGAAAACTTAATCCCCACCCCTTTATAGAACAATTTTTCAACACATTTTCCCCACAGCTTCCTTTATCCAACTAGATAAATTAGGCCAATTTTTAGAGCCTATCTTTTAGGATTGATAGCTATTTTTCTATTATTTTTTTAGTTTTTTTCTCCAATGTTTATCCTAATAAATTAATAAAATTGAAATATGATTTATTCCAACAAAAATAGATTTTGATACTTAATAGAAAAGTCTGGTGGGAAATACTGGCATGACTTCGTCTTATTGCAATTCTCACAGTTTTAATAGAATAGAATAGAATAGAATAGAAATGTGTTTATTTAGAAAAACATGAAGTTTACATTGATGCAAAATAGAAAAAAAACTAACATATTTAGACTTGGAAAAATCCGTCTGTCGAGGTCTGTGCTAATGAAACAATAAAAATAAAACCATTTTCAAGATAATAAGCAATAAAAATAAAGTTTTTCTTAAATATACTAACTTAAAATAAATGAAATACACATACTCTGGATTTTTATTTTTATTTACACTTCTGTTTTATATTCATTTTAATTTTGGGTTTACAAGTTTTTATATTCATGTTTACTTGGAATTATTATTGATATTTCTTATTTTTATTTCTAATTACCAATTGAATTCCCTTACTAATTCCGCACGATATAAACTAGCTATTTTTACATACATAACCAGTCGCCCCCAATCAGGACCATTTAGCGAAGTTATAATCTCTTCCTTAGAATAGCATTTCTTACCTAACCATTTTACTCTCATTTCTTCTAATATCGTACACTTGCCTATAAAATGGTATGTGTCCTCTTTTTCACGAGAATTGCATAAGGAACAAATATCTGCACCATCTTGGCTCCAAGGTTTAGAATTTAAATTAAGTAATAACTCGGTTCTGCACTTAAATATCCACCTCATGGAAAGCAGATCCAGTTCATCATTTAAATACGGTGCACACCCGCTGGTACTGAGCTGAGAGTATAACATATATTTTGATTGTGAACATTTTTTGAGGTTAAACTCTTTTTCTTTTTTAACTAGGCTTTGCCTGATAGAGAACAACTTGCCTCGCAAATCCGTTATATCACTGACAGAAAATTGTACACCATAAGTTCCACCTAATTCTAGCCATTCTTGGTACCAATACATTTTTTTCTTTATAACTTCTTTTGCTAAAATAGTAGGCAATCGAAAGTCAGGTATTTCCAAAACTTTTAGTATGTAATCGAAATGAACTTTTATGGTATAAGAATAAACTGAGGGGATTCCTGTTTCATGGGCTAAGATATAGCTAGGGGCATACCGCGGGAGTGAAAATAGCTTTCTTATAAAAAATCTTTTAACTTTTTCTAATTCCTCAAATTGCTCAAACCCCCACACCTGACTGCCGTAACAAATCACCGCTCGAGTAACTGAATGAAATACTTCTAGTTTAGCAGAGTATGGGACGTCTTTTCTTGACATAAAATTATGCCACGTAGTGTTCAAACCCAATTTGGCATGACTAATTCGTTGTGAAAAATGTCTTCCAAGTGATAATTTCGGAGTAACAATCAATCCTAGATACTTATACTCAGACACAACTTCAATTGGTTTACCATCTAGACTCCATCTTTCATACCTTGACATCCGACCACCATTCCGGAACACCATAATTTTAGACTTGGCCAAATTAATATTTAACCCCCACATACGGCAGTAGTCATCTAATCTATTTATCATTCTCTGCAGTTTGACTGGTGAGGACGTTAACATGACTACATCATCTGCGTACAGGAGGCATCTAATATTAACTCCAGCAATGTCCATTCCTTCGTCTATATGTTCACATAAATCATTTAAATACAGGGCGAATAATAGCGGGGTAAGCAAACACCCTTGCCGTAAACCAGTTGTGGTGTCAAAGAAGTCAGTGAGTCCCTCTTTATGCCAAATTGTGACCCTCGTATCGGAATACAAACTTTTTAAAATCTAATAAATTTCCTAATAAATTTGTAAGATAAACCCAGATTGGCTAATTTAAAAAATATAGCTCGTCTAACGATGCAATCAAAAAATGCTTTAAAATCTATAAAAAAGGCATAAACCTTTTGACGTTTTTTTGACAATATGATTTTGATTAAATTGAACAACGTGAAAATGTGATCTACTGTGGAATAGCCAGGGCGGAAGCCCGCCTGAAATTCATTAAGAATGTTATTAGAATTTACCCAGTTCCACAAACGTGTTAATAAAATTCCCGAGGAAAGCTTCGCTACCACGTTAATAAAAGAAATTCCCCGATAATTATTCACTGAGTGCACATCTCCTTTTTTGTGTAAGGGATAGATAACTGATTCCGTGAAGCTTTGAGGACAGCGGCCATTATTATAAAAATTATTAAAAATACCTACTATTTGTATTAGTACATTTTCCGGACAATTTTTAAAAAATTCATACGGAATAGAGTCAAGGCCAGGAGCTTGTTATTATGCGCTTTTCCTAATGTATTTTTCAATTCAGAAAGTGTGATATCTCTATCTAGTTCCTTATTTTGACCATAGAGTATTGCCGGAGCTGTTACCACGGGGTTCAACAGTAGGTAGAAATAATTCCTAAATTGTTCCCCAGAAATTTGAGATTCATTAATAAAATTTGTAGTTTTAAATCTTTTTATTAAGTCCCATAAATCTTTAGATTCTTTAATTTTTTTAAATTGTTCTTTTAAAGACTTATAATATTCATTACGCTTCAAAATACAGATCTCTTTATATTTGCTATTTGCTTCTAAATAAAGTTTTTTTGTGAAATTATTATTCCGCTTTCTAAATATATTTAAGAATCTAAATGATCTTTCCCGATATTTTTTACATTCTGTATCAAACCACTGATGCTTGTTTGGATTAAATTTTTTACAATTACCCAACTGCTTACCGAAATACGCACTCTCAACTATGCTATTAATTATTAAGTTTAATTTTATTTCTGAATTACCCGTTTGTTCAACATTTATTTGGTTAATTTTGTTTTCTAGTTTAGATTTAAAGTTAATTCATCTTGATGGGTCCAGTGTAATCTGGAAAGCAGTGGGGAGTTAGTGCTATTTAAATACGCAAATTCATTAAATTCTAAAGTAATTTCAATTGGCATATGGTGTGTGTAAGTTTTTGGGAGTACTTTGAAATTGTTAACTCGATTTAAAAAAGACGCAGAGACACAACAAATATCGATTACAGAGCTACCTCTATTAGAAATGTAAGTATACTCTCCATAAGGATCACCCTAAGAACGACCATTTAATATTATTAACTCTGAATCGTCACACATCTCTAAAAAATCTAAGCCTCTTCTATTTAGAACGCTATCTTTTGATTGCCTACTACAATTTAATAAACATTTTCCTCTGCAATAAAATCAGGTGTAACTTGTCTGTCAGCCAAACGTGCATTTATATCTCCCAATAACACACATCTTTTTTCGAGCATACTCATTAAGTTATTCAATTTTGCAAAATCATTTTCCCATGAGGAAAAGTTAAGGTATACAGGAACAATATAGAATTTATCGGCAGCAACTTCCACTTCTATTATATCCCAATCCTCTATTTTAACAAATTTACAATGAATATTAAGAGGCAAGGAACTTGTAATTCCTAACAGTACTCCACCACTAGCCCTACCTTTCGATTTTAATTTTGATGCACCTACCCACTTTAAATAGAAACCGGGGAAATATTTTTCATATTTGTAACAGTCATTTGGTAACAAAAATGTTTCATAAAGTGCTATAATTTCGTAATTGTTTAAAAAAGCAAAAAAGGAAGAGAACCTAAGTTTATTAACTAAGCCACCTATATTATAAGAAAGAACTCGTAACATAATATTTACATTGGACTTACATTTGTTGACCTGACAGACGGCGTATTTTTATTTACTAAATGATTGTTTATCAGTCTTGTTTACAAAATCCGCTGTCTCACTGCTGCTCTTTGCCTCTGCTCCCTTCCCCTTCCCGCCTTCCCCTTCTTGAATTACTAATCTTGCTTCTGTAAATTTCTTCTCCAAAGCCACATCTTCATTCAGCAATTTTTGAATTATATTAGTAAAATCGCCATTTGTTATTTCATTTAACTTTCTTACCCCAATTTCTGAACCAAACATCAGACCTACACCATCTCTCCATTGAAATCTTTGGCTGTTAACAAATAAACTATTGTTCCAAACAGAGATTTGAATTTGAGAATTAAGTTCTTTAATACATTTTCTTAAAAATAGCAGTTTTCTTTTTATCTGTCTTTGCAAAAGTGTGAGGTCTCTTTCAATTGATATATTAGTGCCTCTAAGAATTTTAGAGTTTTTTAAAATATTATTTTTCTCCTCTTCTTTGGGAAACTCTGCCAAAATTATTTTTTTACCCATATTTTTATTTCCTAGTACTCTAGCACGATAAATTGTTATATCTTGAGGCAGATTTAATGCACTTACGCAGAATTCTTTAACTTTTTGTACACAACTTTCGAAGGGGCCGACTTCCAAACCTTTTATTATCAAATTGTTTCTCTTTAATTCTCTGTTTGTGAATTCTAATTCTCTCGTTAATTTCTTATTTTCTTCACATTGAGCTTTTAGTTCATTCTTCAGAATTAAATTATCATTAGTTAGCCGCTCAATTTGATCAGAGAGAATAGAAAAATCTTCTTTTTTAGTCACATTTTCTAACTTCTTTTCAATTAATTCCTCAAAACATTTCATTAATTGTTTTAAAGTAAGTTTTCCCACTTCAATACTTTCCTTCTCCATCCTAAACTTATCTTTTCTTTTAAATTCTTGATCAATTTCTTCAGGTGAGCTTTGACTTCTATGTCTTTTACCTCTTTCAATTTTTGGGGAAAAGTACTTTTCAGGGTTAAGACTCATTTGAAATTACCTATATAAATCATTTCTAAAGACGAAATGACGCATAAGTTTGAATTTCCGAAGCTTATTTGATTAATAAATTTTATAGAATTGTAGATGAAGTACCTTTGATAGTGGTAAGCAATAAAATGGCACTAGCTACTGCTCTTATCTACAGTGACCTTGAGATCACCCCACTACTTTCACCTTACTTCTTGAAAATTCTGCTGCTTGTTCAAAAATGCCACGATTTTTAATCAACTTTTTATATAATTTTTATTAATTACTAACTTATTATGAAAGCTAACAAGATAATTTTTCACAAAAATCCAGATTGTAATTACTACAACACCTCAGCTTAAAATTAGAGCAGTCAAACCACTTTTTCCTACAAAAAAAAGCAAAAATTCGAACTGAACTGTAACAAAGCACAACACAGACTCCTCTCTCACAGTTTTAATAATTGGTTGTATAAAAAAAAAAAAAATGACTGTTTCTCTAACTAAAGAAATTCCATGGACTTAAAAACCATTCCATATACATCTTATATTTATAAACACGTTTTTATATTAATCTTTAGACTCTATGAAGTGTTTCTATACATATACTATCTCCCCTTTAAATAGTCAGTTCAACCAGAACTTTGTGTTACGTATTAGTAATTTTACATTACTACTGGAAAAGAAAACAGTGTATAATTGCTGGAGCTACACGTCTTCTATGTGAAATCAAAGGGGAAGATGTCCTTAATCAGCTTATTGCCCGGCATTGGTTTCAAACATTTAATTGTCGTGATACAGAACTTAGGAAGACAGACAGGTTCATAGCGGCCAACACTGATGTTGTCGAGGCTTTACGGGAAGCTTTCTAGTCAGATCCAACCAAAAGTTCTCGTGCACTTACTGCAGAACTTGCAAAGTTCTAAAGATAATTAGCCGCCACCTCCATACTGTGTGAAAGGTAAAAAGGAGTTGTAGAATAATGCAGCATGGACTTAAAGATCAACAGCCCACCAGGAGAATGCCTACTTGCCAGCTCCTCTTAAAAAAAAAAATCCAACTGACATGCGCTTCTATAAAAGAATTCGCTCATGTGGACTGGTAAAACCCTGCGACAGATGGTCAATTGTTGGATCAAACAGCGGTCAAACAGCATTTCCGGTTGATGCAAGAGGGCAATTTGAGAAAAAGATGATATTGTGCGTTTTCTGGAAATATCAAGGAGTAAGTGATCACGAATTCGTTTCCGATGAACTTTCAAAGAATTCCCGACCATCATTGCCAACAATTACATAGAATTCACTCAGTTCTATAGTCCAGCAATTTCCAGTTCTTTATAAAACACTCCTTCAGGAATATTCTCTTTCAAAAATTTCACTCTAACAGTAAATTATAGTACAAAATGATAGATGGCAAAAGGAAGGAAAAAAAGGATGAAGCTATTGTGAAATGATAAAAGTAAAGAAGTATATAACCAATTTTTGTTTTTTTTATGGTTGTTGATCTGATGAAAGTTTTATTTGAAACAATGTCGGTAGCCGTGTGGGAGTAGTGAAACTCGCGCTCTACCCCCTCCCCTTGACCCTGTATCATTCACACTCTCTCATTCTTCCTGTACAGTTTTGTGCAGTGTATTTATAATGTTCAATCCAGTCATGCATAATAATTTTAGTAACTCTAGATTATTGCGGAGAATAATATTCTGAAACAATACCAAGGTTCTAACTTCTCGTCAAATTTCCGACTCATCCACACTCGGTCTTCTCATCTATATTTTTATACATATATATCGAGTTGATTTTTTTCATTTCTAATATTTATTAAATTTACAGATGATTTATGTAATCGCCATACGGCTCCAACTTTGCATACTAAATACAGCCCTGTTACTTTTATTTTTTGAAAAATTGGATGATTTTAAGGGGATAAGGGAAGATGTTAGTCTTTCTTCTAATACAACAGTCCTTACTAGTGCACTGAATAGTTCCACCACCTGTTGGGAGTCAAGGCTAACGAAACATTTAAGAAAAATTCGTCAATTAGTTCTGTGAGGTTGTAAAGATGGAAAGTCGTATCTTTTTATGTATTTTTTCATACCAGATTTTATTAGAATTCTAATAAAATTTTTCCTTTATTTATTTCATTTATAAACGACAGTTGTAGATAAGTGGGTGTTAATTATGGCCGGCCGATCACTAATAATATAAAAGTGAAATTATGTGAATGTTTCCGTCTTTACAAATTGAAATGTTAATCTTATATGTACGAATGTTTGTTATTTGATATACATCTTGCACAGGCACGAGTCTCAAAACAATCAAGCAGGTTTAGCAATGCACAGTCACGTGACCGCTATAAACCACTTTTATTTATCAATTTTTAATTACCTCATTGTAATAATGTTGATGAGTGTGACTTTTTTTTTTATAATTTCATTTAAATATTCAATAATGGTTGACTGGACATAAAACAACTTTTTCAGACCAAAAAAAAAAAAAAAAAAACACTACACTGTAAATAAAATTTATAAAAAAATAAATTATAAATACACAAAATAAATGTTATATGTATAATTTTTGTTCAGTATGAAATTATATATATTTAAAATTCAAAAAGTTAAAATGCACTTTTATTACAGGATTGACATCAATCAAATATGAGCGGAAATTGACTAGCGTTTTTTCTCTGTCACAATTCCTAGTGTTCTACCTCAGGAAAACTATCCTAACTCTTATGAGTTATTTTACAGATATTATATTATGGCATCGAAAGACAGACTTAAATTGTTTAAAATATCTTATTCTATTATTAAACTACATGAAAAGCTTGCAAAAATTTGTATACATTAATTAATGGGCAGTATTCACAATTCCAAAATGGACCAATTAAATATAGATTTTGTTGATATTTGTCAGCATCATTTGAACATTTTTAAGTTCAAATGTAAATTAGTTGTTTTCTAATTAGTGATTCTAATTATTATTATTTTGTTGTTATATGCAATGCGACCAAGAAAGAGGTCTATTGTGCCATCCCACTGGTACCAGGGTGAGAACATTTACTTACAGCAATCCTTCCAGATTAAGATCTATGAGGAATTTTAGATTCTAGGAAGCTTCTCCAAGGAAGATATTATGTACTTCCAACGACTGGTAACTACTGAGGCTTTCAAATCTTCTCTGGATAATAGCGTCGCAGTCCCTTAGGAGGAGTATTTGAATCTCCCTCTTCTCCTCACAGCATCTGTAAGTGCTATCTGTTCTAGGCCGAGCTTCTTCTGGCGCCCCTGAGTCTACAATGCCTCGTGAGGAAACCCGTCAGCTACGAAGCCTATTTTTACTCAGACTAATGCATAGTTCAGATCTTTCCTGGTAATAACCGCTAAGAGATAGGTCTTAGCTTACTTCAGTCCTGGGAGGGTTTTTCAGAGCTGTGTTCTCTTCGCTTCCTCCTCATTTCTGAGCTCTTTCCGAAGAGACTGTTTGCTATCTCACGGAAGGGTGTAAGCCCTTGCAGCATGTCGACCATCTCATGAATTTCCGCCTGGAAGAAGATGCTGAAGATGTTTATGATCTCTGAATGTCTGATCCTTGGTCCAAACATTCGGCCTCAGTCTCCTCAGGGTCTTCGACCCAACCAGTACCATACAATTACATCTTCTTTAATGTCGGATTCATTCTGATTCGCTACTTCACTCTCTTCTGGTTACTCAGCTTCGAAGAGAAGTTTTTGACAAAGCTGTACTTGTTAATCATTCTTTGGGGAAATTACAAAGGGTGGAGTTGGCAGATAGGAATAACCACTTGTATCTTTCCCTTCCGGTACCTTTCCTCTATATTTTGAGGAAATCCACTTTCGCTATTCTCTAAACACAAGATATAGAAGTGTGAGGTTGAGAATAACCTTAATCCCTTAAGCTGTGGGACACGTCATCAATGCTCCCATCATTGCGTACAGTAGAATTACTAAATTCCACTTTTCCAAGGCTTTTTTTGCTAGTGGCTAGCATGGCTTTACTTACCCAAGTCACCGCACCATAGGTGGTCATAAGTCTCAATCATGTGTGCAACTATTTCAAGCTACTAAGGGAACAGCCTCAAGTGTTACCCACCATGAGGCTGACAATTATTAAAATATGTCTATTCCACAGTAGCTTACTGCTAAAAGTTAGCCTTATGTATTTAACCTCTTTCTTCCACTCCGGCTAGCCAGATATGTTTCAGATATGGAAGTATCCTTCATCTAGTTGGGACTATCGTGGTTGTTATTGGTTTAATATTCAACGCCACATACATAGTCCCACAGTAACAGTCCATGAAGCGCCGAAATATGCCAGAAGACGAACTTTATTGGGAGCGAAATATAATAAGCACGCCACCATTCTTATCGATGTTCAGTTCTGGCCTACGTCACCACTTATTATTAATTGATCGCTTACCACTTTTTTCACGATGCTGAAATTTAGGGCCTAATGAAACCCTAAATTCTGGGAGGGCGCTAGCTAATTTTTTTTTAAGGCAATGAACCTGTCGGTTATTGTGCCCTTTAATGATCCCATTTAAGTCATATTCTGAGAGTTAAATTATTAAACTAGAGTATTCATCCTATACCCCATATAAACAGTATTTACTTACGTTTTACACTATATACAATATATATAAATTTTAATAACTTATTTATTTACAAGGTTTCTATACATTATTTACTATTTCTAAATACTATTAATCAATTTAGTTTCTATTAAAAATTTTATTATACTATCTACTTTAATCGGGTCATCTGTCAAGGCCTCTTTAGTGTATCTGGAATACTGTTATAATGTCTACTTTGTCCATATAGTGGACACTCTACAATTATATTTTGTACGGTTAATGGTACAGCGGCTAACTATTAGACTGCCTGCGGCAGTAGGGATGCCAAGATGCCCGGAAAATGGCCGGGGACTAACTTTGGGATTAACTGCCCCTTGGGACTAACTGAAGTAAGCAGTAACCCTCATACACAGGAAGTATTGTTATCTGAGCACATTTACAAACTGAATGTTATTTTAGTTTAATTATTATTAAAGAAATATTTAGGCATTATTTCCTAATGGAATAAAGAAGTTTATTTAAGTTGGTACGCGTGTATAGCTTCTTATAACAATGGAGTACAAACAGTGATGATTAACAGGATTTACTGTAATTGTTGTTGCTAAAGTTAGTTAGTTTGAAAAGGGGGAAAGGGTCTACATATGTAATATGCACCAATAATATGTGCATATATAAATAACATAAATGTGGTTTGGTATATATGTATATATTAGTGATTGGGTGAGTGAGTGAATGTTAGTTAGTAAATATGTGAGTAGTAAGCATATTTTGAGTATTGTTCATTATTTTTAGTCAACACGATATTATTTCTATTTATAACATATTTCTTAAATCTCTTATTTTAACTACTGCAACTATGTACATACTAGTAATGAATTATAGATTTATCACCCACAGCCTCTGTCATCTAATAATTGTAATTAATATAAATGACAATGTTTCATCTTTAATAATTATTATATTTAAATTCATCGCTGTAGCTATTTTATTTAATTAAATAAAATAGAAAAAGACCGCCCCTCCCCCTCATTCTTCCTTAATAATGTAATCGGATCACTGAAAATTAGTTATATTATTATGACAGACGAAATAAGCGTAATACTAAAAAAAAATAAATAAATAAATAAAGCTTGCTTCTTTAAAATATAAATTAGATTTCATTATTATTTTGTGAGTATAATATTTATCTTTATAAATGTTAATTAAACGAAATTACAAAATTTAATTATTTTCCCATTTAAGAGGAAGTACTGCATTTCAAAATTGCGTTTTTACCGGAAATACATATTCTGAGATTCTCCGAGTACCAAAAAAAAGTGTTTCTGAAGTGCTTTTTGATTGTCTGTATCTGTATGTGTGTCAAAATATCATCGCAGAAAGTTCCAAACTTGATATTCCGTTGAAGGTACTGCTATCGTAACTGATACGAAAGTTTCGGTCAACCAGAAGTGCGACTATACTGAATATTACTTCTTTTTTCCAGTTTTTTCGCGATTTTCTCGAAGATAGCGCTAACGGTTTTCTTTAATCTTCTTATCTTATCTAAAAACATAAATACTTATCACTTCTAATTAAAACATTTTTTCCAGGAAAATGTTTATGGGAGGGGGTCTATAAGTCTGAATGTCAGATTAAGCTTTGTTCTAAAGTACCATTTCAGTACATCGTATGATTTTGTCCTCTACATAATATTAAGATGCACTAAAAGCATTGCTTGAATTCCAAATCTTAAGTAAAGTTTGATTTGCTCGAAAACGGCTATAACGATTTTCTTTTAAAGTTTCAATGTTTACTGCACAGATATTTACTTCAGTGTTATTGACGCTGTCTTCTGATCTTCATCATTGCTGAACCGTTTGAATAGTGTCTCGTAAATTTTTGAAGAAATAAGAAATTTTCAGTAAAAATTGGTGGACAAAAATATGTTTACGCTTTTATTGTAATACTATTAGGATATTGTGTTTATTAATTATAAACATCAGTATGCATACTGCATTAATGCAGTATCTCCAGGTCTTTAGTCATCATTTGATTAGGATCATTGCCTAACCATGTGGATCTGGACTTTGAAATGTATTTGGTGTGTTGAGTTGTTGTGTGTTTGTAGTAGTAGTGGTAGCTTGTAGTGGCTTGAGCGGTTTAGTGAAGGGGCTTGTAAGTACGTATATATGTTTAAGAGAGAATTATTAGTAATAATCAAGAGAGCACCACTGTTTTTAAAATAAATATATTCTCCAAGTGAAATTAAGTTACTTTACAATATCACAATT
The DNA here is from genome assembly GCA_011037195.1 of Triatoma infestans. Lineage (NCBI taxonomy): Eukaryota > Metazoa > Arthropoda > Insecta > Hemiptera > Reduviidae > Triatoma > Triatoma infestans. Next base: position 127,733 of record JAAEAF010000248.1, on the reverse strand, counting down.
ATATGCTTAACAAATAAATTGTTAATCTAGAATAAATGTTAGTCTCTATCACTGGCACTGAGTTTAAGAGAGCGATTCCTGAAGCAAGTGTTCTGGCTTGAGTGTCTGTTCAGAGAATCTTGAAGGAATGTCTCTAATTGCTCGTTCAAATCTTCCCCTGTGAAAAGAAAGGGTAGACAATGCTAACAAGGTTCATTAACTTTTCCTGTAACTGTACTCTTCTACCTGCATGTACCCTTTTTTGCCAACAAGCTTGCATTTTCTTCATATCGTAATTTTCTTTAAATAAAATAGATATAATTTCTTGCATCCATCATAACTTTTTTTTTAGCTTCGATACTTGCTAGGGAGTGGGTCACACCTACTTCATAACTGACAGCCTACTAGCTGATCTATTTCATTCCATTAAAAGGCTACATTAAGGGGCTCCCATTTAGCTTTAGGTATCTACCTCTAAGAGTTAATCTTATAATTATAATCTAACGGGTTGTTGAATTTTCTAAAAATCAGTGTGGTAGTTAGGTTTTGATCCAGTCTTTGAATCAGAAATGGAATCTAATGGTTTGGTTGATTTGTTTGAGATTTGGTTGTAATATATATTAATATTATGTAGCTGGTGAAAACCATATATTAACTGAAATGGCACTTTGGAGGTAAACATAACGCTACTGTTCCCCCAGAACTCCCAAAATTCAATTTTCTCCGGAAAATGTTTCAAATAGAAGTGCAGATAGTATACAAAGTTTAAAGGAAATCATTGGAACCGCACACGCACACACACACACACACACAAACACACACTCACACAGACCCTTCATTAAAATATTTTGCTCGTATTCAAGGGGCACCACAAAACGTGTATTTCCGGTGAAAACTCAATTTCGAAAATTTGGCACGATCGCAATACTTCCTCTTCTTATTATTAGTAAGAGAAAGTAAAAAGTATCAATTAAAAAACATGTTTTAAAAAATACCACTAAAGTCAAACTTCTGACCTATTTTAATCGAAAAACCCTTTTTTTTTTCTTTTCAGAGCATCCTCTACATTTCGAGGAAAATTTAATATCGAAAATTTGACACGATCTTAATATTAAGTTTTAAGAAAATATAAAATATGTATTAAGAAAAAATTTATTATTGTGTTGTAGGAAAACTCAACAAATGGAAACTGCACGAACGATTACTGTTTGACCGATGAAGATTATCTGAACATGATGACGGAACATATATTTCCAACAGTATATGAATGGATATTAATCAGCATGCATGCGGTAGTGTTTGTCGTCGGACTGACTGGCAACTTCTTAGTCTGCCTTGTAGTTCATCGTAATCCGGCCATGAGAACTGTCACCAACTATTTTATTGTGAATTTGGCCGTAGCAGATTTCTTAGTTATATTGATATGTCTACCGCCAACATTGATTTGGGATACCACTGAAACATGGTTCCTTGGACATGTACTCTGTAAATTAGTGCTTTACTTACAGGTTAGTAAATTTTTTTTTTTTTGTATGTGTTTAATTGTGTGGTATTTATTGTTAAACGAATCAAACAGTTGGTTACATATTGTAGTAATTTAACTTTTAGCCACTTACAAATAAGCTACAATAAAACTGTATTAAGACGATGTGATATATATATTTAAGGACAAAGGCTTTTCCTCCATCGATGGATGTTTTGAAAATATGCCAGGAAGTTTTCTAGTTAATAATGTATATACTTGGCAACATGTTACGATATTGTGAAGGGTTAGTGAACCTGCGACATAATATGTTCACAGTTTTAAGGCTTTATTAGTCATAAAGTTCACATTTTCTTTTTTTTTTGAAATGCCTATAAATAAAAATTTTTCTTTAATTTCCATACTCATATGGAAATGACACTTGATCCCCTCCACTAGACATAAGCGAGAAATTGTGGCGAAGAATTGAATCGAAATCATGGTTTTTGGATGTTAAAATTTCGCCAATTTCTGAATTGTTTCGCAGAATCGATTTTCGCCGGCCTCATTTACATGCCATTTACTCTGTCTGTTTGATTATCACAAAAACTACAAAAAAACAGGATGTATTGGTTGTCTGAATGTGGTAAATTATTTTTTAATCACATTGGTGTTGTAAACGGTTCTCCTATGGCAAGCCCGCCACTCTTTTATATGGAATTCACCCTCCCTAGTTTGGCCTAGATAGGGAGAAGCTAATGATTCGGATCCTCGGTTCTTGGGATCCTCACGAATCTTAATGATTCTAATGATCGGATCCCATTACAAGTTCAATATATTTACGTTATTACAATATATTTATTATTATTATTCAAGGAAGGGGAGGGCAAAACCCTACGCTATCCAAAGCCTCCCTGGGCCCATATAGCTACCCCTAAAAAATAACAACTACTGGGTCTGGAACTAAAGTCCAGGCCCAGATTTTACCCATCTAAGTTTCACAACAGACCGAACAAATCGGACCAAAACCTTAAAACGACATAGCTTAAGATCCTCTACGATATCCTATTCCGGCCGAAGGTCCTAAACCTAATCTCCTCACAGCCTAAACAATCCGTCATTAGATGCATGGGTGTTTCCTCCTCCGTCTCACAATCTCTACAAAAGGGGTCAGGCATGAGTCCCATTGTATAGAGATGCCTCCTTAAGCCACAATGCCCAGTAAGGAAGCCAACCAGATGCCTGAGAGAGGTCCGTGAAGGACAGCGGATCCCGCTACTCAAAGCTCCGTCAGGACCCCCAATGAGCATCTTTGACTGCCGACAACCCACTGTACTCTTCCATAAGGATGAGTGCTATGAGGTCATCCACGTCTGGAAGTCTGACAAACATGTGCTAAAAGACACACTAACAGCAGGCTCGGGACCAATGAAAGGGAGAGAGGCGCCTAATTTGGCATTATTACAATATAATTTACACACACACACACACACACACACAAAATCAAGTTGAAAGAAAATTTGTCACCCTTGTATTTTAAAAGTTTTTCTTTCAGTATATCAAAATAAAATTTAACGAGTATTTTACATCAGATACTGAAAAGGTTTTGGTAGTGAATTATACAATAGTTTGATTACCTTAGGATATTTTCCAAGCCTTTTTTCTTTCATAATAATGGTTGAATAAACTACTCCCTATTTTTTATCATTCAGTTTTACGGTCAGTTGAGATATAAAATCTAATTGCAAAATGAAACAAAAACATTTCTTTAAAAAGCCAAACTTATAATTAATTTTTTATTTTCTTTTGTTTGCTATTTTTTTTTTTGTTCACTTTTTCACCAATCGGTCTAAATGATTTACTTCCAACTTATATATATATATATATTGGGCATGTATAAAAACTTTCACTTTTAAAATTTTTACTAATAAGAGGAAATTATTGTAATCGTGTCAAATTTTCGACATCGCGTTTTGATCGGAAATACACGTTTTGAGTTCCCCTGAGTTAAAAAAAAATGGTTTTTATAAAATGACCTGTGTCATGTAAGTATGTGAACAGCATACTTCAAAAAAAAAAAAAAAAATCGCAGAAAGTTCAAACTTGATATTCCATTTAGATATCACCATGGAATCCGACAGTAAGTAGTATCCAAAATTCCTCAGAACCAGAAGTACCACTTTACTGACTTTTTTGCGATTTTCTCAAAAATAGCTTCAACGATTTTTCTTTAAACTTTGTAATCAACTACACATAGAAACATCATTTCTTCTGGAAAATTCATTTAACGGTATTTTGGTGGAGAGCTGGGATTAGATTGCCTATAAATTGCCATTTCAGTTTATCACACAATTCTATCACCTAAATAATATTAATCAGAATTAAATATGTTGGAACTCCGAATTTAATGAAAAATTGGATGACCGAAAGTGCGTTTTTACTGAAAAGTAATTTTCAGTTTTCTGTTATTTTTCTCTAGAATGGTTCCAACGATTTTCTTTAAACTAAGAACGTAAACTACATATAACTTTTATTTGAAACCTTTCTCTTCGTAAACTCATTTAAGGGGGGAACTTTTGGGGGAGTGGTAAGTTATGTTTTCCTATAATGGGTTATCTTATGTTGATTTAACAATTTTACCATCCAAACAAAATTAATTAGAAATAAATAGATTTCCAAAATTCTGAGTTTCATGAAAGTTAATAATTCGGAAGTGCATCTTTATTGAATAGTTTTTTCCGTTTTCGCGATATTCTTCGTAAATAGACCGGCGAATTTCATTAAATTTGGTATACTAATTATACGATTGTATCTCCATAAAACAGGTGCGGAGCGACACCCTTACTGTATACTATGTGGAGAGATGGAAAATTTATAACACATAATAATGATTTGTCCAGCTTTTAATCAACAGAGGAATGTTTTGTTCAATAAACTTAGTTCAATAATTACAATTCCATTCAACTACATAATAATTCTAAAGATAGAGGACATAAAAGTGACCGAATTTATAATGGAATATTTAAGTAAAATTGAGGTCAAAATATAGTGTGGCGCTTAAAAGTTTAGTCTTGCAAATTATTTTAGTATAAATATTTGTAGTGTTTTAATTTAGGTATAAGTCAAAAGGAGTAGAGGAATATCGAGTACTCTACTCCATCCTAGCTCTTAGCTTTGTATTGGGTGAATCTAAAGTATGTTTGGTGAAGATGAAAGATAAATTAGATTAGGCTTAATTAGTTTTGAATGAATGTATTTATTAGCATGAAAGTATTTATTGGCGAGAATGGTTTAGGTTAGGTTAAGTCTGTATATATGTTTTTATTTTAGGTTTAAGTACACAAAGGAGTACAGCAATATCAAGTACTCTACTCCTATCGGTGCGAATGTTTTTTGGTGTACATGTGTTACATGTGTCATTTTCTTTGTGTGCGTATCTGAAGTAGGACAGCATCCCGATACAAAAGTGAACATTTAGTGCCTTATAGTAATTTAAACAAGATAAAATAGTTCTATGTACAATTAAGAGCTATGGCTGTATGGCGTCAAGGCTAATTCCAAAAAAAAAAAAAAATTATACAATTGGTCAATTACAATTTTTTAAACTGCAGTTGTGCGAGTGTTTCACACCAGATCTTTTTTAAATTGAGCATTGAATTGAATTGTTCTAAGGCTAGGGACTAGTTTCTTTTTTCTTTTTTAATTTAAAGCGCGTCATCATTTGCACCCGGAGCCTTCTCAGTGCCTTCCCTCTCGTTAACAGATCACACTGTCCATCAACGGACAGTGAGCTGGAGAGGCTCCTAGGAAGAAAAAAAATCTTAAGGGCAGCACAGCTGTTCTCGAACCCGGGTTTTCCGCGTGGGAGTCCAATACGCTAACCACTTAGCTATTACCTACCCTCTCGTTTCATAATACCAGTTTCACTATAATATAGAGTCATTATAATATTATAGTATTATAAACTTAGCATTAAGTACATAAAAGTTCTGTGACAGCCCTGAATTTGAATAAAATTTTTAATTGAAATTCTGTAATTACGTAGAATGAGAGAAAATCTATTGTTTCAAATTCAGTATTGCTTTATTCTCTTAATTATACATGATTTACATAAATACAAAGAAAACCATTAGCTGACTCGTTGCAGATATCACTTTTGCACAAGTTTCACCCCAGGGTTTTTTTGACTTCCTGCTGGCTGGAAGAGGAAGTATTGCCAATGGTATCAAATTTTCGATATCTACTATTTACGAAAATGCACGATTAGAGGCCGCGTGAGTCCGAAAACTTGCTTTATTACATGTTGACAATCGCCCTGTTCGCTTAGAAATAACTAGTACAAATTACCACTTTAATAACTAGAAAATAATGCACAGTAGTGAAGGGAGAAAAAGTGGCATAAATATATTACAGACTGTTATTTAGTGCGTTGTAAATAAAACTCCTACAAGGTTTAAAACTAAATACTCAGTCTAAAGTATAGTAAATACACATTCACACCGCAAGTGATTATTCACACCATTGCAGCGGCTTGTCTCCTCGCTCTCTACGTCCACAACGCCACTTCTTCACAACCTCACACCCACTCATACTGGATAATTAAATTTCCTAACAAAAGAGGCCGTTGAGAGAGAGAGTCTACTTGCCGGTTCCCAGTTGAGGTTTAGCTTCAAACCCACCGACATTTTCTAATTAACCTGCCAAACTGGAAAATAGAACAGTGGTCTGAGTAATCGATTTTGAGTGAATCGAATTTAATGAACAATTGAGTCAATTAAGTGGCCTAAGAAAAGTAGTTGTAGATGTTGAAATTTTGTACTATTATTAGCGTGTGTCTGTGTGTTTGTTTATAGTGGACGAGCAGCAGGTTGTTGTGTGAGGCGGCGCCTCCTTCCTTCTCTCGCAAATTTCTCATTGCTCAATTCTTCTCTGGACCCCAGCCCCCCCCCCCACAATACAAATACCAACAGAAATTTTAACAAGTAAATTCGCCGAATGTATAAATGGAATCTCATTGTGAAAAACGAATAGTAATGTACAACTAAGTTAATAAGATTTCCAACTTCTAGTTAGATTGGCCTTAACATGTTGTTTTACTAACTGCACTTTTCTTCTCGCACGTAATGGATTGTATACAACATTAATCTCCCAAAGGAATTACTCACGATAATCAGATCCTCTGTTTTATAAACATGCTCTCATTGATGACATGTAATCAATAACTAAAGTAAAATGAACTCCTTTAACTTTTTTTCTGTTTGTTTAATAGCTTGAACCTATACCAGCAAACAATAGTATGAACATAAAAGTAGTATTTATCTCTGTGCTGTAAGCATTTCAAGTTTTAAAAGTCCTTGTAGCCGTTTTCCAGAAAACTCCAGAAAACTCAAAAACCTAATCTGTTAAGTCTCACTCCCAGTTCACTAATTTTCTTCAAATTTTAAATTCTATCAATGCTTGTAATGTATATAGATGGTAGAATAGAATAGAATAAAAGCGGGTAACGGGCCTCATTCTATTGCGACCAACAAAACGAGTTCTATTGTGGATCCCCTAGAATTGTAGCACATCCCCCAGCTTCGCCTCCATCAGGCCTAGCAAAGCAAAGAGCGGCTCTGTCATGAAGCTCATAGCTTCGGGATTGCCTGATCCCAATTGAGGAAACCTTGTCCTCGCCAGGCCGGCACACTCGCACCGGGTCTCTTCCTCAGCCTTGCAGAATCGGCATACCGCGCTATCTGCAAGTTCTAGTTGGTGCATGTGCCGATTCCGCCTAAAATGCCCGGTTAGTAGACCCACTATTAGCCTTATATCTCTTCGGCTATAGCTCAGTAGATCCCTGATAAATTTAGGCAAATGTCTCTTGATAAAGAGTTTTGCTTGCCTCTGTCCTCGTGTTCTCTCCCACCAAAGCAGACGCTGTTCTTCTATCCAACCTTTGATAGAAGTTTGAATTAGGCTCCTGGACAAGCCGCAGAAGGGTTCGGGGCCTATGAAGGTATCCTGCGAACCCTCCCTCTTCATTGCCCAGAAACCCCGCATGTCCCGGCATCCAGGCGAGTGTCAGTTTGTTCCGAGCACCCACCTCGGTTAGGGCAGTTAGGCTGTCTCACTCCAGTCTTGAGACTTTGGTGTGAAGAAAGTGCCTTCAGAGCTGCCTGACTATCGGAGTATATGGCCACTCTCCTACCCACTAAGCCTTGCCGTATAATCGCCTTAGCGCAGAGTTGTAACGCCACGACTTCAGCCTGAAAGACCGTGGCGTACTTCCCTAGGCTGGTCTTGATCTTAACTTGCCTGATCTATGGGCCTGCCCCCATAGACCCCAGCTCCGACCCCAGTCGGAATTTTGGATCGTCTGTATACCAGACCGAGTTACCGAGAGGGTGGTCACAGTCCCGCTCGCCTCTGCGCGGTGTGACAATTTGGAAGTTCCTTTCGAAGTGATACCTAGGAACCAGCCAGCCGGTTGGCATTCCAAGAAGATGGTCAGCCTCAATCAACCTCTGATTACTACGATCATGTCTAGGTGATGGGGCGGCCCCTGCAAGAGCCTATGAATTCCCATTCTGGCTTCGCCTTGAACGAGGATATGTAGTGGTGGCAAATTAAGGAGGACTTCCAACACCGCAATCGGGGTGCAGCCCCCCCCGTGGAACCCAGGCAGTCTTGCCTTTAGATCCCACCTAGTCTTTCCACCGCCCTCTTCTGTGCAGCGTCTTGGTCCACAAGCCACCGACCCATATGTAACCATGGTTCTGATGATCCTAATAGAGATCCAGGGTGTCAAACTTGGGCGCAGGCCCCAGTTTTTCTCACAAAGCCGTCTGCACCTACTGAATGACGCATTGGCCTTGTGTGAAATTTTGTCAATATGTTGATTCCAAATGAGTGTGCGGTCGAAAGAAACTCCAAGATACTTAGCCTCCAGCGCAAATGGAATCGGAGTGTGCCCAAGTAATGGTGGTCTAAGGCCTTCCAGCTTGTGACGTAACGTGAAAGGAACTATTACGGTTTTATAGGGGTTTATGGACAAGTCCTCCTCCCTGCAACCAGTTCCTGATCAAATTAAGAGCTGCTTGCACCCGCTCTGCGATCGTACTAAATGTTTGCCTCTTACTACAATCGCCAAATCATCTGCGTAGCCTAAGCAATCATAGCTCTTCGCAGATAGGTCATCAACGACCAGTGTCCACATCAGAGGGGACAAAACCCCTCCCGTGGGCACCCCTCCCTACTTTCACCCTGAGGGTGATCTGGCCTTTTGTAGAAATGTTGATTCGATTTCTTGGACCAGACTCCATCCAGTCGCATAACGCTGCTCGTACTCCTCTTTTATGGAGAGAGTTGTTCACCGAGGATATAGGTGGTAATGCTGAAGTGTTATTTTAGAGAGGAAAGCAGAACTTTCCAACAACAAAAAAATTTCCTGGAAAAACGAAGTTTAAAGAAAATCGTTTGAGTTGTTTTCGAGAAAATAGCGAAGAACTGGAAAAAATTTCGAGAAAAACTAAAAAAAAAACAAAAAAAAAACGCCCTTCTGGTTAATGGATTTTGCTCGAATCCTTCGTGTCACATGCGTAGGTAGTAACTCCTAAACGATAATACCAAGTTTGAGGTTCTTGCGATTTATCATTTTTGAAATATTTTTTTGTTCACAAATACACACACACACACACACATAGAGAATATACGCTAAAAACAATTTTAGCGTACTTAGGGGTTCAAAAAACATTTATTTCCGGTTTCTGAAAAGTCAATTTAAGAAATTTTACACGACCGCGAAATACATACTATTATTAGGATTTTCGAGAAATTAATGTTTTTTAAAAATGGAAGCAACATGTAGCCTAATATTTATATGGGAGAAAACCCCCTTTATTTTAAACTTAGTTATTCATAAAAACAAAAGAAAAAAAATCTCAAAACAATGTGTAAACGGATTTTCCTTTATGCAAGTCTGTGTTATCGCACTTTTTTTTTTTATCAAGACATCATGATGATGGGCAAACGCCTGAAACTAGTCGATCACCGCAAAATAAAATAGGTTATCCGGAATAAATCTTTGTAGTCGCAGCCACACAACAAATGTGAAAAAAAGTATTGGTCACTTATTGTAATTATGGTAATGAGAGAAAGTTATGTGAAGCTTTTACACCAGGATTCTTTATTTATTTATTTATTTAATTTATTTATGGAGAAATTATTTGACGTATCAAGTTTGGGGAATAATTATTCTCTGGTATTACTTGTGACAGCGTGATTTAGAAATGGAAATAAACATCGGAGAGGAAAGTCTGCCGGCCAGAGAACTCTAAGTGAGCGGCCACAATCACGTCCACAACAGCAAATAAACTCTCACTAACATTATAGCTGTTTTCTAACGATAACTTCTGGTATATTTGGGCAACAGCCAGTAAAGTGTTCATTTAGATCAAATTGATATATAGCTAGCTTGTAGTGAGTATTCATTAATTAGGATCAGTATATACGTAATTGTTGAATATGTACTGATTTTTTTTTTTTTTGCCAGTTCTACCATTTCTACTTTTTCATACTCTCTCAGCAAGAGGAAGTGTTGCGATTGCGTCAAATTTTTTGAAATTGAGTTTTTACCGGAAATACATGTTTTGAGGTCCCCTGAATATGAAAAAAAAAGAAGCTTATTTTCAGCGGAAGGTCAAAATTAACAAATCTCACAAAGACGAAAAAACGCAGGAATGCCAAAATTTGTATTCCCTTTAGTTTACTACTACCGCATGTGACGCGAGGGTTTCGAGCAAAATCCATCGACAAAAAGTGTTACTTTACTAAATGATTTTTTTTCTTCAGTTTTCCCTACTTTCTCAAAAACGGCTCCAACGATTTTCTTTAAACTTCGTATACTATGTACAACACAAAATTACTTACCAATTGAATTTTTGGACACCTTACACGGAAACATTTATTTTTGTAAAAGTTCTGGAAAAACTGTATTATTTCCTGTAAAGTAGGCACTTCAATGTAATATATGGGCCCTACTACTTATCCCCATATTAGAAACATTATCAGAATTTCAAATTTGAAGAAAAAACGATTAACGGAAGTGCGACTTTTCAGAATAAGTTTTATTTTTGAGAGGGAGGCATTTTCTCAAAAAACTATTATATCGATTTCTTTTAAACTTGTAAGTAGATGTAAACCTTACATTTTTTTTTTTATTACTTTCTCTTACTCCTAGTAAGAGGAAGTATTGTAATCGTGCGAAATTTTGCGATATCGAGTTTTACCGGAAATATCCATTTTGAGGTCCTCTGGGTCCAAAAAAATGGTTTTTAGCAAATGGTCTGTGTGTGTGTGTGTGACTGTCTGTGTGCGTATGTGAACAGGTCAAAAACGAAAAACCGTAGAAAGTTGAAACTTGATATTCCGTTTACGTATCACCATGGCATCTGACAGTGGGTCATCTGTCAAAATTCCTCAACCGGAAGTACCACTTTACCTGTTTGTTTTTTTTACTTTTTTGCGATTTTCTCAAAAATGGCTTCCACAATTTTCTTTAAACTTGGTATATCAACTACACATACAAAGAGCTACAACTTCTATTTGAAACATTTCTCTGGGAAAATTCATTTAAGGGCAGTTATGGGGGAGGGGTGGAGTTAGGTTTTCATTTAAAGTGTTCAGTTTCAGTTTATTAAACAATTCTATCATCTAAATAATGTTAATTAGAATTAAATATGTTATTGAAATTCCAAGTTTGAAAAAAATAGGATGACCGGAAGTGCGTTTACTTTACCACTTTACTAAATGATTTTTCCACTTTTTCGCGATTTGCTCAAAAATGGCCTGGACGATTTTCTTGAAACGTATTATATAAGCTAAACATACAAAGATCTACAACTTTTATTTTAAACATTTCTCTAAGAAAATTCATTTAATGGCACATTGGTTATGTTTTTCTCTCAAGTGCTATCATAGTTGATTATACAATTCTATCATCTAAACAGAATTAATTAGAAATAAATGGATGGCCAAAATTCCAAGTTTCAAGAAAATTAGTTAACCGGAAGTGGGCTTTTACTGAACGGTTTTTTTCAGTTTTCGTCGTATTTGAATTAATTTGGTACACTAACTATAAAATTTGTCAATTATAATTTTGCGAACTGGAGTAAGAGAAAGTTGTGTCTGTTTCACACCAGATTTTTTGTAATATTTTTTCGGAAATAAAAAATTGTTTTAGGTTATTCTGCGAAATTTGTGGCGTTAAATTTATAAATGTTATTTGGTTAGTTTGTTATTGGCGTACTGCACTGTAATCACAAGCAATCATACTTTTACTATTTGCCTAGGTTAGTTATTTATCCACCAATACCTCTATATTTAATTTTTTTTTTAATTTAAGGCACGGCCACATCTATGGTAATTGGCGCCCTCTACATTTAATGATAGTAAAATTTGCTAATTGGCTAACTAGCAAGATTATTTAAATAATTTATTTAAATTGTCATTCACATAGATTAATGATTTTAGTCGAAAAGGTAATTACATAACAGCTTATATAACAATAAGGGAATAATAACATAAGTAATTACTACAATCAGTATACATTTCTCTTTTTCCAGCGTTGTCCGAACCGAGGTAGCTTGAACAAAGGAAAACACCAGGTCAGGAAATGTGGCGTTTCTTTATGCAAAATGTAATGTTTTTAGGTAGATCTGTAGCTATGTTTGTAGTGTATAGCACGAGCGTTAGTGATAGGGCTTAATTATGTGTATGTTTTAAAGAGAGGGAGATGTTTAAGATTTAATGAAGAAACAGCCATTGCTTACAATAAATACTTTGACCCTATTTGAATTATTAAATAATCTGAATAACAATTACAAGTTAATTGTAATAAATGAAATAACTTATAAATATATAGAAACTCTTGCACTTGATTGATTTAAACTCAAATAATCACGTAACACATATTGGCACACTGAATTTAAAATAAGAGAGGGCGTTCTGAATGCGATGAATGCCGAAATTAGACTGATGAAATAATGCTCCTCTTGGTAGTTAAAACCTTGCCCTTTATATTTGATTTCTAGAGGGGATTACAAGACAATAGTGGCCATGTTCTCCGACCATTCTTGTAACGATGTTCTTGTACCTGGGTCCTTTGTCTAGGGATATCATTGAACTCAGATTAATAGTCCCTAATAGATTCTAAGTTCATTTCACTGCACTAAATTACACTTTAAATTAAAATCACTAACATATTTTCCAAAATTATTTCTATTTTTCCATTTCCTTCTTAAACTACAAAAAGAATGCATTTAAATTATATTACAGGATACAGGGATAAGTGATTAATTGAACCGATGAGAAATAACGCGGCGAAACTATATAATGTTGATAAAATGCAAATAAAAAAAAAAGCAAAAAAAATTACACACACATATTTAAAATAATGGTGGCATAAGAGAATAATTAAAATGAAAAATATTCTTGAATCTTCTTTAAAATAATCATTTTCTCTTTTTACTGCCACAACACTATTTCTCGCAGCGTCATTTGCATGACTTTTTTAGAATCAAAATATCTGAGCATAATACTTCGGAAAGCATCCTTCGAAATTGGTCATTAATTCAAAAGCCAAGCTTACGAGTATATGGTTTCATTCTGCATCTATTGTTTGGGTTTAGTATTGATATTTTTATTTATAAAGTTCGGGAACCAAAATCTGGTGTGAAACATTCACACAGCTTTCTCTGACTGTAGTTTACAAAATTGTAATTGACAAATTTTATTGTTAGTATACCAAATTTAATGAAATTCGTCGGAGTTCGTCGAAAATGGAAAAAAAAAAACTGTTCAGTAAAAACGCACTTCCGGTTAACTAATTTTCTTGAAACTCGGAATATCGGCAATCTATTTATTTCTAATTAATTCTGCTTAGATGGTAGAATTGTGTAACCAACGACTTTAGAGAGAAACATAACCCCGCCCTTCCACCAACAGCCCCCTCCTTAAATGACTTTATCAGGAGAAAAGTTTCAAAAAAAAAAAAGATGTAGCTTTTTACATGTGTAGTTCGCAATCCTAGTTTAAAGAAAATCCTTGGAATCGTTTTAGAGAAATTAACATTAAACTGAAAAATACATTTCAGTAAAAACACACTTCCGGTCATTTTCGTCAAATTTGGAATTTCAACAACACATTTAATTCTTTAATTAATATTATTTAGATAGCAGAATTGTATGTAAACTGAAATAGCACTTCAGAGAAAATTCTAACCCCACCCTTTCCCAAAATTGCCCTTAAAGAATTGTCCCAAAGAAACGTTTTAAATAAAAATTCTAGATCTTTGTAAGAGTAGTTGATATACTAAGTTTGAAGAAAATCCTCCTGGCCATTTTTGAGAAAAAGCAAGAATGTGAAAAAAACATTCAGTAAAGTGGTACTTCCGGTTGAGGAATTTTGACAGATGATATACTGTCAGATCTTATACTGATACTCAAACGGAATGACAAGTTTGAAGTTTCTACGGTTTTTTGTTTTTGAGCTATGCTGTTCACATACACACAGACCATTTTCCAAAAACCACTTTTTTGGATTTCAACGTGTATTTTCGGTGAAAACTTAGTCTCGAAAATTTGACACGATTACAATACTTCCTGTTACTAGTAGTAAGAGAAAGTAAAAAGCTACTCAAAATGTCCAGCTTCCAACGTTTTGTGGTAATGCTATTTTGTTCATTTATGCTATTTAGTACCCAATATTGACTTTTGAACATTGTAGAGCCTTTCCTGCTAGCTAATAATCAAGATGCCAAGATTTACATTCTTATACAGCAGCGAAAAGTTGATTATGAATTATAGAGAAAATGGCCAAATTTGACCATCTTTTCCAGTGGAGAGAGATTTAAATCGTCAGATTGTTATACAAGGCACAAAAAGATTTGTAAGAATCATAATACATCAAGTTTCATAAAGAATGCGTTCCTTTATTTAATAATATATTTAAGTGGGGGTTTGCTCTTTCTTATTTAAACCAAAAATTAATAATTTGTAATTAAATGGAGGACAATTTTAAAGAGAAATATATATTATATATGTACACAGCACATATATAAATGTACACCCCATCCATCCATCCATCCATATAGATATATATGATAAAACGATCATCTTCTCGAGTTGTTGTGTTGAGTAGAGCAGATAACATTGTTATCCTGGTGAAACCTTATATACAAGAAATTGCAATACTAGTGCCATAAACATGTTATTGAACATGGAAAAGATCATTTTTATATGATAAATAGATGATGATATTGAATGAGCTTTCAAGCAACTCGATCGTAATATACTTTGTAAGTAACGTATCCATCAAAAAGCTCGCTCGATGTTTTTAAATTTTAATGCCCTCTTTCCCTTAAAAACGGATTATTCAATTTGTGTGATGTTTAATTTCTTACAACGAACGAAAGAAGAGGTATTTTTATGTTGTTCACTTATAACTTTCTATTCTTATAACTTTTTTTTGTGCGATTTATAGATTATTACTCTTTCTGTGTCTTCTCTCTTTCAACCCCCTGCACTCTCTGGGACATCTCAACTATAAAACTTGTGCCTCTTCCATCAGCTTCCTCCATTCTTCTCGATTCTTCACAGATTAAATATCTGCGGTTCAAGATCAGACCTAGTTAGTTTACTATTACGCTTTATTTCATCTTACTATGAAAGACGTATATAAATTTGTTTTGCATTGATTATGATAAGGCCGAGCTGTTATTTGTTTTGTTTGGTGCACCAGTGTGTGATGATAAAATTGCCGTATAGTCGGCATTGACGCTAATGTTTTAACATGTATAATAATGTACAATGAACAAGCAGACTTAGTGCACATGGCTGTGGTTGCCTGTCTCAAAATGACTGCAGAATGAAGCAGCCTGAAAAATTGCAGCCTTTTCGTCGATATAACAATTATAAGCTATTTAATTATGAAGTTAGAGTCATAGATTTGGTTAGTCTAAATCGGGCTAATATTGAAGCTAAGAGGAATTTGATGAAGCTCTAAAACCAAATCTCTAGAACTTTCACATTAAGGAAGAATTGTCCCTTCGTAATTACTGGGTAAATGAAGGCACGTTTCATTTTTTCCGCCAGTAACTCCTCATCTTACAACCAACTGTTGTGTTCATGGAAAGATTTCTCTCATTTGATTTCTTCCTTAATTACTGAACTTTCTAGATTACTCTCGCTCTAAGTAGATATGTATCTGTTGCTTGGAATTACAGAAAAATAATTATGAACGAACTGTTAAGGAATTGCTAATTAGCATTTTATATATTTATATATATAATTATTTTAGCTCGAGTTTTAACATTTTTTTTTTTTTTTTATTGCGTCTTATAATTTTATTGTTTTATTAACCGTAAAATGGATTTTAATATTTAATTTTCTTTTGGTAAGTTTTTGATGATATTCACTAAAATTCTTCTTCTTCTTCTTTCCTGGCACTTCAGCCGTTGCACGGGGCCTTGGCCTCCTTTACAATTTCCTGCCATTCCGATCTATCCTGGACACTCCTTCTCCATTTCCTCACTCCTAAACACTATTCACTAATGCATTTGGATATTTAGTTGCAGTTTGATTATATGTTTAATTCTAAATGGGGTATGAGGAAAGTAATCACATTTAGTGTGCTATTCTGTGATTACGAATGTTTTTTGATATGTGATGTGCATATTTTTACTTCATCTTACTTCTAGTAAATGGGAGTATTGTAATCGTTTCAAACTTTCTGTATCGAATTTTCAGTGAAAATAAACGTTTTTTGAGATTCTCACAAAAAATAGTCTATGTGTGTGTGTGTGTGTGTGAACAGCAAAGCTCAAAAACGAAAAAATCGCAGCAACTTCAAACTTGATATTCCGTTTAGGTATCGCCAAGGTATCCGGCAGTATGTTATATACGCTCAAAATTTCTTAATCGGAAGTAACATAAATGGAAAACATAACTAAATGGATTTTTCACTTTTTTTGCGATTTCTTTTTTTTTTTTTTTTTTCTGAAAATGGCTCCAACAATTTTCATTAATTTATCACATCAATTACAAATATTCAAGTTCTATTTGAAATATTTCTCTGGGAAAATTCATTTTAAACGTGTTTTGGGGGGAAGAATATTTTCCTCTAAAGTGTTATTTTAGTTTTTTTATACAATTCTATAATCTAAATAATATTAATTAGAATTAAATGTGTTGACAAAATAATCAAGTTTGAAGGGAATCAGTTGACCGGAAGTGCATTTTATACCAAATTTATTTCCGTTTTCTACGTTGTACTCCATAAAAATACCCTATGAAGTTCATTAAATTTGTTATACTAACTGAGAATCTTCTATGAATACAATACAGAGATCTATAACTTTTGATTGTAACTTCTTTTTTCCGAGTAAATTCATTTAATGGGAAGTTTACAGGGGGAGGGGTGGAGGGGAGGTTATACTTGACTCAAAAAAGTCATTTTATTATTAAATTTAGATTCTCCAATTTAGATTTGATATAAAATTAAAGACAAATTAACATTTAATAAACATTTATATTTTTTAAGATTATTTATGAAGTTATTCATTATTTTTCAATTTATTGTGATTATAGTTATGTATATTGAATGAATGAGAAATATCGTGAATAGGTATGGTTGTAATAAAATTTTTAAAAAAAACTAGGCGTAAATGATTTATATGATTTTTGAATATTAGGAAAGCAGTAATGTGATCAGTATAAAGTGAGAAGGCTTTTTTTTGCACTGGTCCAATTTTGGGAGCCATTACTTCCACTTTCATGATTGTGAATATGTTTTTAGTATTAATTATTGTAGGCAGGTTGTTTTGAAATATTTTGTTTGATTAAAAGGCCGTGTATGGAAGATCGTGTAACTCCATCCCATTCTCTTATATTCATGATTCGTGAGATGACATCCATCACATACTGATTATTTTATGGATTTTAATGAACTTGAAACTAAATATTGTTATATACAAGTTTCTGCTAGATATTAATATAAAAATACAGCTTATAATAGAAAGGAATATACAATGGCGAAAGCCCAGAAGCTAATATAATGGCTAAGCCTTGCTTTGATATTAATCCTCTGGTTAAGTAGATTTATTTATCTTGTATTTTGCCTGTTCTTCTTTTTTAAATTATTTTTTAATTTTTTTACATTGTTTGTTTGCCTGATTTATACTTCTTAATAGGTATAGCAACCATGTTAAACCTAAACCCTGGCAGGCCGACTATCTTTCCCTTTCAAGTTTTGTTTATTCATATCTCCTAAATATATTTTTGTAATTCTATAAAATCCTAAAATAATTCTGTAATAAGTTATAAATAAATTAAACATACACAAATATTTATGTAAAATTTTATGGACAAACAATAGTGCGTACAGAATTATACCACAGCCACAATTAATCCGTTCCTAGTTCCAAGTTAGACTACATCCTGTTACTGCTTTGTTGATTCTCTGAGGACTCAGTTAACTGTGCGTTATAGTAAATATATGTAAATTTATTACAAATTACCCCGCCCCCTAAAAGGACTGTTGCGATCGTGGCAGATTTTGCGAAACTGAATTTTCACCGGAAATACATGCTTTAAGGTCCCCAGAATACGATTTTTTTTTTTTTTAGCGAATGGTTTAAGAATGGGTGCGTCTTAACAAAATATCTCAAAAGAAAAAAAATAAATAAATAAATAAATGAATATATACATTCACAGGTAGCGCCATCGCATCAGACTCGATGTTTTCTGGCAAAATTCACCAACCGGAAGTGCGACTTTACTGAGTATTTTTCAGTTTTTCGTGATTTTCTCGAAAACGGTTCCAATGATTTTCTTTAAGCTTCGTATACTATGTACACGTATAAATACCTATTATATATTCTGAAACATTTTCCCGGGAAAATTGATTTTTTGTGATTCTGAGGGAAAATAGAAACGTATCACTTTAATATGATTTTTTTTTTTTTGAAAATTTGATTTGTGTATTTATTGGTGATCTGTCAGTTTAAAATTAAATTGCATCATCTTTTATAGTTTTGATATAAAGCGCTCCAAATAAGGCCGCTAGATATACAATTAATTCCCTGACACCATGTTTATAACCTAATCATTGTAACACGGCAATTTTAAAGAAAATAAAAATTTTGGATTAAATTGTATTACTTAGTAAGAGAAAGTTGTGTGAGTGTGTTTCACCACAGATTCTTTTTATTTCTGAGAAAACATTAAAAAAGAGAAAGATGATCAAAACAAGAATCTGATTTCGAAATATTAAATTTCTAATAAAAAATAAAAATGCTTGAATTTAAAATTATTTTATAAAACTAATATTTTAATTATGAATTTTTTTTTTTAAAAGGAACCTTCTTTTATGATATAATTTGTTCACATACTTATTTTAATTTTATTTTTAATCGATTAAAGAAAATCGTTGCAGCTCTATTTCGAGAAAATCTAAAAAACTAAAGAATACAAAACTTTATTAAGTTCATAATTCCGGTTAATCGAAAATTTCTTGTGGGATGGGATCATCTTGTTTTAAGTCTTTGGCTTCATTCCTTCTGAAATTGGAATATTCTAGTTTTGTTAAAGATTTTATTTCATATTGAAATTATTTAAACTATTTCTATGGTTCAAAGTCTGTGTTGTAAACAGCTGAAATATTTTGAGAAATATCGATTTAATCAGATGCCAACTAAATCGTTTATTTGTATTATTATTGTACAATTTGTATCAAATTAATTGTTTAATTGATTAATAGCTATTAGCTATATTGTATGTAAAGAGCAATGTAATCAATTGAGAGTATGAGTTTAATCACTAGGCAAGAAATGAATGATGAGCTGATGTTAATTATGTTGTATGATAATTGATATATGTTTGGTAGTACTACATTCATTGATATATCTGCGCCTACACAACTTAAACCACCTGGGTCTTTACTCGTCAGCTGCCTCATATCACAAAGTGAATGTTGCTTGTCGTTCTCACAAGCGGACCAAGTTTAATAAAAGTGATTTCTTCAAATGCTTCAAGGTATAGTCTAGTGGCCAGCGCACTCGCCCAAGTTGTAAAAATCAAGAGGGATGGATTTGGATTTGTGTGACAGTTCAAATGGTGTTTATCCAAGATCGTGAGAACAAGTAGGAAGGTACAATTACTAGCGAAACTAGAATTAGAAGCAAAGACCAAAACTAAACGGCGAAGGATGGGCCACTCGCCTTCTAATAAAAATCACCTTCTAGCAAACTTTGCCTCTTGAATGTCTCAAGAATTACAGCTGTTGCGCCAAAGAGTTTAGTTTAGTTTTAGTGGTTTTAAATTATCGTAGTGGTTATTTCCTTATGTCTCATAATTATTATTCCACTTCCCTCTTGGCTTGGCAGAGATGAGAACTTTGGCCATTAAGATAGGCTTAATTACCTACCATTATGAATAATGAGTTCCTTTTAAGCACATGCGTTTTTTAGGTAGGTTATGTTTTAGTGAACCCTTCACAGCTGCCTGCCCAAGCTCGCAAGCTCCAATGCGTTCTTCTTTGATATAATCATAGATTCAAGTTCAAACAATACCCCTTCCTGTAAGTTGCATATATGACACCATAATGGCAGCGGATACACCCGGTCTATTTCTTTCAGACATGAAGTTTTTCATATTTATACCAATCGTAAGACCCAGTCTTCCGCCCACCAATCAATCTTCCATGGTGATTTATTTGAGATAATTATCAAGTCAAAATCCTAGTTGAATCTATGCAATTCTTGCTCTTCCAGAAACGTCAATTGTGTCTAACAAGTGTTGATTAGCAAAATTAATGAAACCAAATCCATAATCTTTTTAATAATGCTTTAATTGGTGAAGTCAGAGTCCATCTTGTGCCTCTATTTTTGATAACTAATAATCCTTGGTGCTTCATTCCTGACAACACCTGTTCCCGTAGGTAGTTTGAAGTTCTAGTAGTTCAACTCTAAATCCAAGGCTTTTCTAACATATTGTCTTGTAGCAAAAATATAATGTTAAACAAAAACAAAAATACTATTCACTTGCTGCAAAGAGAATAATTGTGAATGGTTCACGGAGAAAGCAGTACAACAGGTGTGTAGGGGCTGCATGACTTGGCCCATAGGTCGCGCGTTGAAATCATTGTGCTTGAGATTTGCCACTAGTTGTTCCCATTTCTGATAAATTATAATTTCAAAGGTCAGTGTGAAGGGTTAGGTTGGAAACATAGAACGGGGCATTGGTAATTCTTCTGAGGGTTTTGGATTGAAAAGCTTGAATGCGATAGAAGTTGGAATGCTTGGTCGAACCCCAGACCTCGTATCCGTATGTCCAGAGGGGCTTTATAATAGTGTTGTAGATAAGACTTTTGTTTTCAAGGGAAAGTTTAGAGCGTCGGTCAAGTAGTCTCGTGAGAAGTTTGTAACGTCTGTAACGTCTTGAACTAAACAGACGTTACAGACGTTACGTGTAATTTCAAATTTAAAGTTTTGAAATTTACCATATAATAGGAATTTTATCACGTAATGCATTCTTATTTCGTAAACTTACTAATTCTGCCCTATATCTATATATGAGGCATGTTATTGCTGGCTTTTAATGAAGTGAAATAGGTCCGAGAAAGTGTGGAGTAAATGTGAAGGATATAATCGCTTCATGGCAATTTTTTGGGGTAGCTTGAAGATTTCGTTGGCCAGTTAATAGACCTTTGAAAATCTGCTCTGTTGTCTCCTGCTGTACAAACAAATAAATTCCACCTGAGTGGAAAATTAATGAATAAATAATAAGATTAATTTCGTTAGATTTCTAGGTGAAATATATATTGATACTAGAATTCCGGCAGCAGAATATTTTCCCTAAAGATCTGATAGCGCCGATGGATTTGGCCACTACATGGATGGGCTCTACAGAACTGCGGCTAGTAGATGGCAGTGTAACTAAGACAAGTATGTAGATGACACAGTATGATGAAAAGAGTGTGAAACAGGTGAGATGAAAAGCGTGATTAGTAATGGGAGGTCTTGGTGCAGGAAACACTGGCTGACGTAATCTCCACGGTGGTGATTTACTTGAAAGTCCTTTAGTAGTTATGGAAGCCGGGTTGGAGCATAGTGACTGATATTTATGGGCCATGCCCGTATATTAGTGAATCTGATTTATAGTGGAAACAGGGGCTGCTGGTTCTCTCATACTGACCATTGAAAAATGTGTTGCGCTCGGCCGGCCAGATTCCTACACACTTCCTGCTGTTACAGGCAGCCATATTTATAATATTTTTACACTACAGTGAGTGTCTCTTTATTGAGCTGACCTTATTCAAAACATCAACAATCCCATGTCCATATTGGACACTTTTTTTTTTAGTTTTATTTTATTTTATTTTTTTATTTGATAATCAAAATATAAAAAAAGTCTTTGTAAGGGTTGATTGCTTTGTTTATCATGAATAACTTGCAATTTTGAGTTGATTGGTGGTGAATCAATATGTAAATACAATATATATTCTAAATAACTGAAAATAATATTCTTTGTAGTTTTTGACAACATTCTCACACGAAAGAAACATCTCCCTAATCAATCTAATGGCCTTCTTTGAAAACCTTATCAGTGAGACTGGCTACATTGCCGACCGCATGGCAGCGCTTCCTTCTAGCCCAGAAATACTGATGGTGCAATTTAAAATACAGTGAAAAACGTTTAACACGAAACTGAGGGGCCCGAAATATTTTTTCGTGTTAAACGATAAATTGCGGTTTGTTTTCGTCACGATATGTCTGCCATTGTATATGTAAAAAAATAAGTTAATGTATTAAAATTACAAAAAAAAACACCAAAATTCGCTGATTTTAACACAAAATTCACCGAATTCGAAAACTAAGTGAAATGTTTTGACGTTGGCGGTGCCTTTACCTACTCAAAGGCAAGAGAAAACCTAGCAACAGTGGCAGCCATTTCGTCTAACGAAAAAAATTACCCAAAAAATCTGCGTGACGATGTGCCTGCAGATATTTGTGCCTGGTATATTTTATTCATCCGAGAAGTGAAATCTTTTCATGTTAAACGATATTTGTTTCGCGTTAAAAGAAAAAAAATACGTATGAATTTACATAGTATTTTGTCGGGTCGTGTTTAGCCGATTTTTAGCATTTTCGTGATAAACGTTTTTCACTGTATTAGGTATCTCAGAATCCTCCCAAAACCAATTTGTTTTTTCGGTGAAAAAAGTTTCACATAAAAGTGATTGTGCAATTACCATTTCAAATTAAAGAAAATCCATTGTAGCCTTTTTGGAGAAAATTTCAAAATCTCACAAACTATATTGTTATACTCGTATTTTCGGTATCCGATTTGCTTCAAGCTTTGTGGAATTTTAGGAATGCTTTTAACGTTTCTGATATTATACAGGTGTTATTACCGTATTTGGTACTTTAGTGGAAAACTTGATGTTGTCCCCCCTCCCCCAGAACCTCCAAAAATAAATTTTCCTAGAAAAATTTTCAAATAAAAATCTTTTATATGAGTTTTTGGAATTTTCTCGAAAATGGCTTCAACGATTTTTCTTTAATTCGAAAAACACTAATTACACAAATATTGGCTTATCACTTTTAGTGGAATATTTTTTTCCCGAAACCCTCAAATGTGGATTACTAAGCGAAGTTTAAAAAAAAAAATATCATGGAGTCATTTTCGAAAAAATTGGAATAAAGTAAGAAAAAGAAAATTCAGTATAGTTGCACGCTCTTCTGGATTTTACCCGAAACCTTCGTGTCGGTTGCAGTGATTAGTGATTAGATACTTAGACAGATTTCAGTTTTGACCTTGTTACGATGTTTTTAATTTTGTTCATGTGAGTGTGCACGCAATACTTTTTCTCAGTAGTAAGAAAATGTACAAGAGAAATAAAAAATGAAAAATTATTAAGAATAAAGGTACACAAGGAAGCATCAGTATCCTCTTCAGCCTTCATTTAGTGCTGACTGTTGTGATGGAATTGACCGGCTCTTCTCCAGTATCCTAGATACTGGATTTTTAACTGGTTGTTATGGTTTAAGAATATTTTTCCAGATAATAGAACTTCTGTCTGAACACTTTCGTAAAGTTCGTATCAGTTGGGTTTCGTATTTTTTATTTATTTTTATATCTTAGGATAGTCAGGCTAGTGAGGAATTTATGAATTATCCCATCAAATTTACGTTTTTACAACGTTCCAGAAAACTAAAGGAGCTTATACTTTTAAAGATGTCTTCCTGGTTTGGATACCAGGTCACTGGAGAAACTGTGTTTAAGAGCGGATAAGATGATTTGACTAAATTAGTTTCTTAGAAAAGGTAGAAGCCTCTAATAGCGCCAAACTATTAACGTGACAATCAACAAGTGACAAAATGATAATTATAACATTCTCTCATTACTTGAACGTCAGAATTTGTTGAATAGAAGAAAAGAAAAACCATTCAATTATTCATAAGGAATTGCTTGGTTTGTGACGAGGACAGTATTAAGATTTTTGATCGAGCAGGAGAAGAGCTTTTCCCTGTGTTCACAGAAGGTTATTTTTCCAGTTTTCTTAATGAATTCCGCGATTGATTGTTTGCAGGAATGATTTTCTAGCTCCTATCCTTTTCTTCCTATCTGAAGGCACCAAATTTTCCATACAGTTTAATAGTATAATAAAAGAGGAATAACATTAATCCTTTCATTACAATCTTTAGACGTGGACCCGAAATGACAGCAGCCTAGACTGCTGACCACATTATCCAAAAATTGTCATTTGCCAAGCCTTTTCTTTAATAAAATGCTGCACAATGGATTTACAAATTACGATATCACATTTCTCACTATACAAAAATTTTGTCAAGAATTGTCTGAGTTTACTTAATTCGTTTTAATGTCCATTGCCCTAAAAGCTCATTTTTGGCAGCTTAAGTAAAAAATAAATGTTACAGAAACGTAGCGGGACTTTTTTCATCTTGATGCAACCTATTGATTATAGATCTTTAGTATTAAGTTTTCAGACTATAATAAACTTTTTTTCTTTTTTTTTTCCAACTCAGAATTGACTTTATCATACCAGCTCATGGACAACACTGTTCACCATAGTTGATTGCATGCCATTGTTTGATACCTCAAGTTAAGAATACTGTTTTTATAGGTTCACCTTACAATACATTGACTAACTCTTTTTACAACGAGACAAGTACCCATTGTTCACCCTCGGTGAAACCTCTCATTTAAAAATCCAAGACCTTTTGTCTTTTTTTTATAGTATATTTAAGAAGAAATCTTACTTTAAATATAAAAGAAAATATCGCTAAAAAAATATATAGTTCTTGCTAATTCTTAGTTAAATTTCCGACCTAAATGTTGAATTTATTGAAACCACTTGTTGATTATGTTAATCACACTTATTATGTAATAGGAGGTAAGTTAAGCCACCAGATCTATATTGATTAATGTTTGAAGAAGAACTGGTGCGTACCACTGCCTATTGCTTCATCTTCTAACTATATATATATTAAATTAATATCACTTTATATGATATGATGATGTTATGGTAAATTATTGATGGTTACGTTTTAATTATTTTTGGTATATTTTTGCTATATTATTGGGTGCCCGAGGGCACGTGACATATGTCCTCACACTTCACTCCCCCCCACTTCCCAAAGGAAGGAAGGTTTCTTCTAAGAAATCTCCTCCCAGAAATCTACCAGTCTGGCTGCAAAATATCCTTAATCTCAAACTCCCCCAAGCATTCCCTTGAGAGTGTAGTTCTCCCAAATATGTCGAACCTACTGGTAGGTAGTACACCGTTGCCCTGACTCGTCACAATTCTAACAAAAAGGGCTAGACGTCCTGCCTATTTTGCATAAATCAATGGCTACCCAAGCATGCCCAGTCAATTCATCTCGCAGAATTCTCAATTGTATCCTGCTCAGGGAGAGAAGATACTTCAAGCCCAGACAGATCAGATGTAGTGAATGGACAAGGGTAATAAACATCCTTTATTACTCATAATAAAACCAACAAATAAAATCCAAGGCCAAGAGACAGGGAATCAAATCCATTACCACAATTCATCCACAGCTTTGCGGTCCACGCAGCTAACGTAGCGCACCTTTTATAAATCTTTTAACTTTGGGACATCCTTCCGTGTCCCTCCAATTCCCTTTTCTTCCATTGTTTGTCTTATCTATCGCTAAATTGCTTGGAGAAGCCTACTGCTGGCTCGAGACCATGAAACAATAATAAGGATCCCAAATTAGCCAATTGTCCATCACCTTATTACCCTCGATACTCGCATGACTGGGTATCCAGAAGAGCTCTATTTTAAGCCTTGAGTGCAAAAAAGTTCTCTACTCTGTAACTTCTCCAGGCCACTGCTCTATCATGCAGCAGTATTCGATGACACCAATGATTTCAGCCTGGTAAACAGTGTCCATACCCCCTAAAGCTACGGATCTTCCTTTGTTCAGCGTCTGCAGCCACTCTTCTTTTCCTGACTGACCAGTTTTCCTTCTGATTGGAACCATTGGAGTAATTACTTTCCTCCATTAGATATTTTGCTGTAAGTTCTATTCATTGCAAGGTGATTTTCGAGAAGGATTGAAGCTTTTCGCGAGTTGTTAAAACAGCAAAACTAAGGATAACAACTTGGCGTCAAAGCGGAATTTTTTGAAATAATGTTTGTTGAATTATTTTGAATTCTATGAAAGATATGTTTTTTTTAAGTGCAGCATCTTATATTACCAATATCTTTTGATTTCGAACAACTTTTCTAATTCTTGTTGTTATAATTTCGAAATTGTTTACTCGGAAATACATGTTTCGAGGCCACAGAAACAGATTTTTTTTTTAAATAGAACTTTTCCCAGCTGATAGCAATGTATTTTCAGGAATAAATTCATTATATTCCAAAACCAAAAAAAGTAAAAACAAAAAATAATCCGAATGATTCACTTGGTATGGTAGGTTTTATTCATCGAAAGATTGAAGAGAATTATCAAGCTGGGAAAGTGGGATAAACTAGCCATGTAGGCAATGAATAGGGATCACGTGCGGGATATGAGAGTACCTCGCCGACCATACTCAAAATAGGTTATCAACGCCCAATTCTGCATGCTAACCTCCCTCTCTCTTATGTTACAAATAAATATTACATACATATTGTTTACTCATTTATTATTATCTCCGCGTTTTTGTGATCATTAGTTCAATACCTAATCTGTGAATGTGTTCTCGTGAATTATGTATAATTCATATTGCTTTTTTTCTAACCAATGAAATTTGCCCAATTATTCCTATGTTCCATAGAAATATTTAGGCTCCCTTTGGTGCCGTCAAGAATACAGTCTTATCCAGTCTTATCGAGTTTTGTTTTAAAAAGAAATTTGTATTAGTTTCTTTGTATTTCCATATTTCGGTGCAAAAGCGAAACTAAAAAAAAATTTACTAAAAATATAGAAGCGTCACAGGCACCATGTGTCTTCGTTTTGTTATTAGTAAGAACTGTTTCACTAATTGTAACAACAGTTCTCCGCCCGGCCACCAGGTTTGCACCAAGTGGACCTTCACTAGGGAGGCACACCCCACTACACTAGGACTCTCCTACTCCACACTACAGAGGGGAGAACTTTCACCGACTAGACCCGCCTACTGGACACCATCCCTACCACCTCAGAATCGTATATAAAGGGCTACCCAGGGCCAGAATAGTCGAGAAGTACTCAGCGATTAGAACCTTTTCTAATAGTTTTGGCGCTAGCTAGGCAGGCCCTTAACTGACTTCTCAGAGCATCTGCGCTAGGCAAGAGAGCCAGGCCGTGTGCTCATCCAGCGATCACCGTTTCAGGACATCTGCGCTAGGCAGGAGAACCAGGCCGTTTGTTCATACAACGATCACCGATATAGTAGTGTGCGCTAGGCAAAAGGGTCAGGCCACTCTACTCGACGAGCGACGATTGACAATCTGTGTCACTCCCTGAGCGAACAGATTGGTCATAGCAACCATTTACTTTATATATGCTTTTCAGAATATATGTAACATTTTACTAAGTGTGCTTTGACATTTACTGGGTGTATTTTATTTGCAGATCACGAATCCTAGTTCACCACAAACCCGTGATATTTATTCTGTAGGAACGGATCTTATTATCCTTACTAATAAATCCTAACTGCAAGAAAATCTATTACATATAATAGCACCCCACCAGCGGAGCTATTATATAATAATAATAGAAGAAGAAGAAGTCTTTATTTACATTCAAATTTCACAAAAACTTTACAATACAGAAAAAATAGAAAATTTAATGAAAGAAACTAAAAATATACAATTAACCTTTAGGAACAAATTATCTCCCATTAGATACATATTTCAATTTAGTACAATTATATGAATTCAAAACTGCCTATAAAGACTATTTACTTGGCCAGCGGCCGTCAGTGGAGTTTATTATTGGCATTTAAATAAACTAAAATAAACTTGAACAAATTTTTAACAGAAACTTTGCATTTAAAAAAAAAAACAGTTTAAATTTAATTAGGTTAACAATTCAAGACGCTGAGCATAAGCCGGTTTACAGTAACTAAACAAGATATTCCAATTTCCCATTTAAATAATCGATTACGTCATTTATGGAGAGGACTGAGATATTAAAATATTTCTTTCTTAATTCTGCCAATCACTGGGCAAATTGCTAGAAAATGAAGAAAGTCCTCATTTTCATCTCTACCACACAGTTCACAGGCTAGATTGGATTTTTTAAAGTGCTTATAATTTAAGCTCAATAAGTCACCTCTTATTTTAAATATCCATCTCATAAAACTAAGCGACTGATCATCATTTATATAACTATCGCTCTCTAAATTAAAACAAAGTTTGTCATAAAAATTGAAACAAGTGCTGTCCTCTATTTTAATTTGAAATTGTGAGTTCATCTCATTAGAGAGAGTTGTTTTTATTTTGTTGAAAGCATTCTTTCACAAATCTATTTCTGCAATATTTTCTAAACTTAAATCTATATTTATATTATATTTTTCAGAATAGGTTTTAATTTCATTAAATTTCATTATTCAATAACACAAAGAGTAATTAAAAAAATTAATTAAAAATTATTACATAAATTAGGTTATTAATAAATAAATTATAATTACAATTTTACGAAAAATTGCCCGAAATGAATTGCCTATTTAAACTCTGCCTTTTCTTTCTTCTAATGAATCCATTTACAATGTATGACTTCGCACAATATTAGATAATTAGATATTTCCATTAATGGATACAAATATATATATACAATATATATGTATATACAGTTCTAAAGGTATTAGTAATTTTATTATATAATATATTATATTTTGTTATAGGACAATTTATTTACAATTCAAAGAAATACAATATAGTATGTAAATGCTTTAAAAATGTAAATTTCTCAAGATGTAATTATGATTATGATTTTTGTATGTTCATATTTTAATGAAGTCATTATTAGTTTTTTGGTTTTAGTTTTCCTAGTATGAAATATGAGAATTCTTCTACAGTACTTATTAGAACCAATTAGTGTAATGCCTATTTCTATAGTCGGGCTTATTAAACGTCCATCTACCAAATTAGGCGACAAGCGGCGGAAGCAAATATTTTACTATTAACATTTGTCCAACAGAAATTTAACAGAACGCAGTTCTTAAGGCATACGCAAGAGACATTGCCGTGTAGGAGTACCACACTGTTCAGTATAAAATCAGCATATAAAAACTTGTATAGATTTAGTTTCATGTTTCTCCATTATTTGTCGCGGTGTAAACGGTCTACGCAGGATCACCCTGCCTGAAATCCACATGTTTCTCGCAGGTAACAAAATATTCCTCTAATTTCCTTTTTATTATTATTATTATTCTTATTATTATTATTGTATTGCCTAGAAGCCTAGCAATACTATTAATAACAAACGCGCTTCTATAATTTGTGCAATCCCTTTTGCTTCCATTTTTGTGGGGTGGGAGTTGTAAATCCCAGATTCATTTCTGCAGGTATTGGCTGCCCTTACTTATATTTGTCCAAATTTGAATATCTGAATTAAGAATAGGGAAGGGATTAGCTCAGTGGTAGCGCGCTGGACTAGCAACGCGGAGATCACGGGTTCGAATCCAGCCGTGCTACCCTTAGATTTTCTCTTCCTAGGAGCCTCTACAGCCTCACTGTCCACGGTGATGGACAGTGTTGTCTGTAACGGGAGAACACTGTCCGGAGGCCGGCAGTGCACTGAGAAGGCTCCGGGCGCAAATGACCACAGATGTTGAGACGCCTTAAATAAATAAATAAATAATAATAAATTTCATTGAACCATGAGAGATTTCTTTTCATTATTTGGCGCGCCAAAATCTTAAGGTATCTGTAGTCCGGGAGCTTTAATACCTTTAATATATAATTATAATGTAATTTCAGGGTGAATAAAAAGATAGAAGGCAGCTTTGTTTCCAGGTAGATAAATGCTGATGGTGTATAAAGGGGGCTCTGAATAATTTTTTGATAAAGAAATATAACAGTTTTTCTACATCATCATATCTCTGCCATCCCCACACTTGGGCCACATAGCTTATTATTGACTTTTTTTTCCTTTTTTTTATTGTCTGTGGGGAGGGACCAAGCCCCTATGCTATCCAAAGCCCTTCAGGGCCCATATAGCTACCCCAAAATTCGGAGCCTTTTCAGTGCACTGCCGGCCTCCGGACAGTGTTCTCTCGTTACAGACAACACTGTCCATCACCGGACAGTGAGCTGTAAGAGGCTCCTAGGAAGAAAAAATCTAAGGGCAGCAGCTGGACTCGAACCCGGGACCGCCGCATTGCTAGTCCAGCGTGCTACCACTGAGCTAATCCCTTCCCTTTATTATTGACTTACTTACAGAATTGAAGATACGGATTTTAGCGGAATAGACAATATTCTGATTTTCTAAAAATTGATCCCAAATAGCATTCAAACTCATTTTAGCTTTTGACAACTTTTCTTTTAAATGAGTGGTCATAGACAATGTAGGAGTAAGCTTTAAACCAAAATATTTATATTCCCTTACTACATCAATGGGCTTTGACTCAAGAAACCAGTTTTCTTTCACAGCCGGCTTGCCACCATTGCGAAAAATCATAATTTTAGATTTCTCCAAATTTATATTTAAGCCCCAAATTTTACAATAACTGTGCAATGAATTTATCATCAGTTGCAATGATAATGGGTCCGACGGGAGGAGCACTACGTCGTCAGCATATGCTAACAACTTAATTTTACATGTTTCGTCTACGATAACACCTCCTCCCAACCAATCCTCCAGGTCATTGATATACAATGAGAATAAAAGCGGCAAGCAACCCTGCTTTACCCCAATTTCCGTGGAAAATTCCTGCGTGAGATCGTCAGGACACCATACTGAAGCCGTCGTATCACTTAACAAGCTCTTAATAATAGTTGTAATTTTGGTTGAAAGACCCAATGCATACAATTTGTAAATCAGGGCAAATCTGTCAATTGTATCAAAGGCCGATGAGAAGTCTACAAAAAATGCGTAAACTTTCTACTTTTTTGTTTGCAATTTAAGTTTGACCAAATTGAATAAACTAAAAATATGATCTATTGTTGAATACGTTGGCCTGAAACCTGCTTGGAATTCTCCAATAATATTATTACTTTCTGCCCATTGTGTCAGTCTTCCTAGAACTAAGCCTGAAAACAGCTTAGTAACCGTGTTTATGAATGATATCCCTTTATAGCTACATGTTTCATTTCTGCCACCTTTTTTTATATAAAGGAAAGATAATAGATTTTTTAAAGGAGTTCGGAACGCTACCCGTTTGAAATAACTGATTAAATAATGATAATAGCCGCCGATTAAAAAGGACCGGCGGCCCATTTTTGTAGAATTCATAAGGAATTCTGTTTATGCCAGACGCTTTATCATCTTTACTAGTATTTAGTATATCTAATTAATGATACATCCAATGTATCATTAACATAATAGGGTTCAGCGTAAGCTAATCTATCAATAACTTGAAGTGGGTTATGCAACTTCTTAAAATAATTAAACCATTGCTCGTTCGAAATGTTACCCACCGCCCACATGTTTTTCCTCTTAAAGACAGACAATTTCCCAGAATTCCTTACTATTTTTCGTTTCACCTAATCGCCATGCACACCTCATATAATATTCCCTTTTCTTACTCCTACATAATCTCTTATAATAATCATTGAGGCTCAAATATTGCACTTTATCTTTAGCTTCATTTGTTTTTCTATACAGTTTAAGACATCGAAAAGATTCATCTCTGGCCACGGAACATTTTTTGTCAAACCAAGGTTTATTCCAAACAAATGGGGGCTTACTTTTTTTTATTATATATTGCTGTTGACTTAATTGCATCCGTCAAGAAACTCACTACATTTTCACAGGAATCAGTTGTATAATTTACCGAATTTAAATATAGACTCAGTTTATTTTGGTAGGTAATTTTATTTCACTAATAATAATAGAAATTTATTATTTTTAATAATTAATTATTTAAAGAATCTGTATGCTTGTGAATTTACGAACCTTAGTAAAAAGGGAAGAAAAACAGTATTAAGCTGTCAATACAATAAACAAAACACCATCTAAAATTGTAATTGATGGAAATCATTACACAAAACATCAAAGAGCATGTTTGAGAGCAAAAGAGGTGGAAATGCAAGAGACAATGTAAGCCTGCCATTCTGTATTTGGCCGTTTATACTAGTCGGATAAAATAGAGTTTATGTTAAAAGCGAGAAAAATTTCTTCAAGGAATTCATAATTTTCAGTTAGGAAACTTTTCTTAGACCTGGAGTTTGTAGCTATTCAGTATATCTTTTGTCCTTAATTTTATGTAGGTAGCGCAGTCCACAAAGTATTGAAAGAGTATTATAAAGATGGAATCCACGCAAGAGTTAGGAACACTCACACAATTTTCTCTTACTGCGAAATGGCCAACTTTCCTCATACTCACAATTTTAATTACTGTTTAAAACCGTCAGCATTTTTATGGAGAAAATCACAAAAACTGAAAAACCTATTGAGAAGAGTCGCCTTCCGCTCAACCGATTTCCTTCAATCTGTAATTTTGACAATTTATATAATTCTAATTAATATTATTTAGTTCACAGAATTGTATAGCACATTATTGAACTGAAATAGCACTTTAAAGGAAAGCATAACCCCACCTCTTAAATGAATTATTAAATGAATGATAATTGAATTAATCTCCTTAAATGAATTTTCCCTGAGAAAGGTTTCAAAAAAAAAAAAGTTGTAGCTCTTTGTATGTCCTTCTAGTTGACTTACCATGTTTAGAGAAAATCGTTGGAACTGTTTTAGAGAAAATAGCAGAAAACTGAAAACTATTTTCAGTAAAGCGGACCTCTGGTCATCCGATTTTTTCTAACTCATTGATTCGAAAACATATTTAATTCTAATTAATATTATTTAGAAGATAGATTTGTGTAATAACAGAAATAGCAGGATTAAAATACTTCCTGTTACTAATAGTTACTGGAATAGCTAAAAACTCCAGGAGAATTTTTTGTGGGTGTTTAACATCAATTTTATTTTGTTTTATTAGTATAAACGTCCAAATACAAAATGGCGGGCTAACATTTCTGCCTCTAATTCTCTTTTGCTTTTTTTTTTTCAACAATGGAATGAAAATTCTGAATTTTTTCTGTAAAGCTCACATTAATTATACAATGTAACTAGCTAAACCCGGCCACGCTTAGCTGTAGCTCAGTCTGATTTTAATTATTAGGGAAGTAAATAGAAGTATTATAGTTAACATAGATTCAGCAAGAAAACACATCATTCAATTTAATGCCCTACTTTGCGTTGCTGTGAACTGAAAGGAAAGAAAGAAAAAATGTTTTCAACTGAAAGAATGTTTTTAAGAGCTGAATGCACTGTTCCACCTCCTTCCATCATCGTAGCAGCATTACCTGAAGAAGCAAGTGCTAACGTAATATGGCCATTTGATCGGATTTTAACCAAGATTAAGGAAATTAAGAACGTTTTTCCAGTTCCACCTGGAACGTCCAAAAAGTAAATCCACCGCATTGGTTGGTCATAGCTTGTATGATGGTATCAAATACTATCTTTTGTTCTTGAAGAAGTTTCAGTGTGTTTTCTTGGACGAATAGCTGTAAGTCATTTCTGGCTCTCTGAGCAGTTCTTTCTCGAACGTTGCATTGATCGACCTATTCGGTACTGTTACTCTCAATAGTGCCAACAGCTTGCCACACAATGCAAGACAAAGATCCTCAATGAAGATTAGCGCTTCATAATATATTTCTTCTGTGAAATCCAAGCCATGATTGAGTTTCTTGCCGTATTCTGTGCAGAATATCTTCGACAGAGAGCGCGCCACGATCGCAACGCGTCTGCGTCTGGCTATTTCTGCCAAACTCACGAAACGTTCGGAATTTCCCGTTTCCGCGGGAAGTTCGGAATAAAAAGTATGTATAAACACTCTCATATAGAAATGTTGTGTAAAAATTTCAAGTCAATCCATCGACTACTTTTCGAGTTTTGCGGCCACAAACATAAGGATACTGAATTTGTATATATATAGATAAATATTATGTTACAAAATAAATTAATATTTTGCAATTTTTTTTATAAAGAAATTTTATAGCACAAATTTATAATTTATTAAATACCTACGAAGGGAAAATTATTTAAAAAAATTCTAAACTAGTTTTTTCAAAGAAATAATTAGCCAATCACAGTGTAGAACAGAAGGTATGAAATGTGGATGTACTGATTGGCCAAACATTTATTTGTCACATAAATCTTGTAAACAGCAATAAGTGAGTGCCGTATGAGTGTTTCAATCACAGAAGTTTTCTCTCTTCTATATCGACATAAAATGTATCAGTTCCAAGTTATGTTTTGAGCATGCTTGGTCGATACTCTGACCATTGTTTATTTTGAAATAATCTCAATCATTCCTTTCGAATAAGTAAGCATCTTTGGGTGGTAATGTCTGCGCTAAGAGTTATAAACTATGCAGAGTGAATACAAAGCAAACGTGTTTCGATCTAGATGAAACTACGTGGCTCCTTTGCTTCTGTAGTTTCTCTTTTCTCCTAGTAAGAGAGGAAGTATTGCAACAAGGGTCAAATTTTCGAAATTCAGTAATCACTCAATTATATATGTCTGATCTTGTCAAACAAAGCGGTAAGTGGACTGTGTTTGATAGGGTGTAGTTCTTAATGCGGGGAAACAGAGAATACTAATTCAAATAAGTATGAATAATAGAACGCTTACCTTGTAAGATGTGGACACTGGCTTAACAACGCTCCAAGGAAAGGGATCCCAAAAGGAAAAGAGAGTCGACTCCCCCGCTCCCCCTGGCACCAGATACCTTTGTGAACGTAGATGGTGTCCTCCAGTCTAAAAGGCGAGCAGATTGAAGGCCAAGTAGGCATAAGTAGATTCCTTTGTATGATGTACTGTACTCAAGCGGGGAACATGCGGTTTAACGAGAATAATGGAAAACTGCGTACCCGTGAAAATGCGGTGTAACAAAAGAGGCGAGAAACGACACGCTCGTATACTTTGCGGTAAACTAACAGAGAGAAAACGAAATGCACTTAACATGCGAGGTTGCACGGTGGAAATTAGAGAGCACTTCTGTGCGTGTACGAGCGTATGGTACAACAGTTTTCGAACAGAACTAGTACAGTACTAGTACAGAACTAACTGATTGGAGGTGATACGGAGTATGTACAATCGGAAGTTATCGTAATTACGACAACAGCCGAAAGTAACATATGTGTTGCAAAAGGTATACATTGGGAGACAAAAAGGCGTCAGGAGATTAAACAATATATTTTGAGGTACCCCCTGAGTATGTAAAACATGTTTTCGCATGTTTTGTTGTTCGCAGCAAGCTCAAACTCGAATATTCCGTCTAGGTCCAACCACCGTAGATCTCAGACACAAAAGTTTCGTGCAAAATTCATCAACCAAAAGTTCGACTATAGTGGATGTTTTTTTTCAGCTTTTCTTGATTTTCTCGAAAACGGCTCCAACGATTTTCTTCGAACTTCTTTTGATTACCATTTACATAAGAGAACCTATCACTTTTATTTAAAATATTTCCCCTAGAAAAACTTATTTTTGGCTATTCTAAGGGGGGGGGGGGGGAATAGTACATTAAGCTTTCCTCTAAAGTGCCACTTCAGTACCATGTAAAATGCTAACGCATAGATATAAATCTGTCACTTTTATTTGAAATATTTCTCCACAAAAAAAAAAAAAAATCTCGTGTGAAACACTCACACAACATTCTCCTATTCCAGTTCTCAAAATTGACATTTAATAGTTTGTGTACCAAATTTAATGAAATTCGTCGAAAACTGAAAAAACGGTTCACTAAAAGCGCACTTCCGGTTTACTAATTTTCTTGAAATTCGGAACTTTGGCCATCTATTTATTTCTAATTAAGTTAGTTTAGGTGATAGAATTGTATAATCTATCATCCAATTACACTTTATCTAAATTATGATAGAACTTTAGAAAAAACATAACCACATTTTTCTGAGAAATGAATTGTTTCAAATAAAAGTTGTAGATCTTTATATGTTTAGTTTATATGGGAAGTTTCAAGAAAATCGTTGAAGCCATTTTTAAGAAAAACCGCTAAAAAGTGAAAAAATAATTTAGTAAAGTGGTAAAGTAAACGCACTTCCGGTCATCCGATTTTTTTTAAACTCGGAATTTCCACAACATATTTAATTCTAATTAACATTATTTAGATGACAGAATTGTTTAATAAACTGAAATAGCACTTTAGATAAAAACCTAACCCCATACCCCTCCCCCAAAAGTGCCCTTAAATGAATTTTTTTGGAGAAATGTTTCAAGTAAAAGTTGTAGCTCTTTTCATGTTTAGTTGAAATACCAATTTTGAAGCAAATCATCGGAGTCATTTTTGAGAAAGTCGTAAGAAAGTAAAAAAAAAACAACTAGTAAAGTGGTACTTCCGGTTAAGGAATTTTGACAGATAACGTACTGTCAGATCCCATGGCGATACCTAAACGAAATAGCAAGTTTCGACTTTCTACAGTTTCTCAGTTTTTGAGCTATGCTGTTCACATAAACACACACACAGACCATTTGCTAAAAACCACTTTTTTGGACTCAGGGGACCTCAAAACGTGAATTTTGGGTGAAAACTCGATATCGAAAATTTGACACTATTACAATACTTCCTCTTACTAGGAATAAGAGAAAGTAAAAAAATAGATTTGAAATAGTGGTGGTAATTTGTGCCGTCAATGTTATTCGCGCGGTTTTCTGGACTACAGTGTAAACAATCTCTATCTGCCTGGGTTGGTAGGTTGGTACTTATCACCTCCCTAGTGCCTTAATGTTTATGTGAAAATTTGAAGTGGGTGATCAAAAAAATTGTCATTTTGTATACAATTGTATTTTTTTTTTTTTTTTTTTTAAATTTAAGGCGTCTCAACATCTGTGGTCATTTGCACGCGGAGCCTTCTCAGTGCACTGCCGGCCTCTGGACAGTGTTCTCCCGTTACAGACAACACTGTCCCTCACCGGACAGTGAGCTGTAGGGGCTCCTAGGAAGAGAAAATCTAAGGGCACCACGGCTGGATTCGAACCCGTGATCTCCGCGTTGCTAGTCCCTTCCCTTACAATTGTATTTAACCAGAAAGTTGTGTGATTGTTTCACACCAGATTTTCCTGTTTCGCCTCTCTGTATGTGGTACGTAGGTGATGTTCATTCTGGTAATAATAAATAAAAAACAAAGATGTTTTTTCAAACTGTAGCTTGACACAGTTATGCATCTTTTT
Organism: Triatoma infestans; assembly: GCA_011037195.1. NCBI lineage: Eukaryota > Metazoa > Arthropoda > Insecta > Hemiptera > Reduviidae > Triatoma > Triatoma infestans. The sequence goes on along the minus strand of JAAEAF010000248.1, from coordinate 90,387 downwards.
AATGTTTATAAGTTGTTTATAAGTTAGAATGTAAAATTAAATTAGCCAGTTCTTAACATAATTTGAATTCCAATGAAGGGAAGATTTCTGTATTTAGTAAACCTTCTATGCAAATGCATGTTATACCAAATTATGCAAAGTTAATTTGATTTATGCTAGGAACCGTTTTAGGAGTAAATGGGTCAGGCGGATAAAAATTTTATGAACTGTCCAGTGTTTCATATCAAAATGCTATGAAATATGATAAAAACTAAAAGGGACATGACTAAAAAATCATAATATTTTAAATAAATAAAGATTTATCTTATTTAGGTTACAATTAGAGGGAATATCTAGATATAAACATGAATCGTATCTCCCTGTGTAATAACCATTATGTATACAACAATCCCACACACACAAACACATACACCAGATATAAGTACATCGTATATTTTCTCAATCCTGAAAGTTACGCCCTCTAACAAAAGGGGCCGTGTGCTGTTGCTCTCCCAGTGTTTTAATTCAGTGGCGTTGTATCGCTCCAGGATTCCAGATTTAATATTTTATATAACTTGTATTCATAAAATATAATGAAGTGATATTAATGTATGCCAAAGGTGAAGACGGCTTTGTGTATTTATTTATATAATAACTTTTATATTTTCGCATCTCCTACTAGACTGATTCAATTTTAGAGCATTCGTTTTATATATATTTTTTAATTTTATATATTTCACAGACGTTTTACTGATTTAACGTATATATTTCAGCCAGTCAGATTTAATTTAACCAAGAATTTTTTTGTCTGATGTTTAATTTGGTCACAATTCTATTTTTTCCTTTCAGAATCATATCTATCATCCCGTTTTCATCATAATCATAATGAAATACCTCAAATTGTTCAAATTTAATTTCAGCAGATTTGTTTTTTGTTATGTTCTCTCAGTAACTGGGTGGCAAGTTCTGTAAATACTGATATAAACAATATTGCTCATGTAGCATTATTTCCTTTTCAAAACCTAGAAAAAAAAGAAAACGTTAAAAGTTATGGCTTGAAATTAATTGCTAATAATTGCTCCCAAAAGTAAGCAAATTATTCTTTATCTTCAGCTAATTTTGCACATAATTTAGTAATGTGTACCAAATTTAATGAAATTCGTCGAAAACTGAAAAAAAAACTGTTCTGTAAACATGCACTTCCGGTTTACTAATTTTCTAGAAAGTCAGAATTTTAGCCATCTATTTAATTCTAATTAATTTTGTTTGGATGATAGAATTGTATAATCAACTATGATAGTACTTTAGTGAAAAACATAACCCCACTCCTCCTTCAAAAGTGCCCTTAAATGAATTTTCCCAGAGAAATGTTGTAAGTAAAAGTTGTAGACTATTGTATGTTTATTTAGTTTATATAAGAAGTTTCAAGAAAATCGTCGGAAGTATTTTTGAGAAAATCGCGAAAAAGTGAAAAAATCATTTAGTAAAGTGGTAATATAAACGCACTTCCGGTTATCCAATTTTTTGGAAACTAGGAATTTCAACAACATATTTAATTCTAATTAATATTATTTAGATGATAGAATTGTGTAATTAACTGAAATAGCACTTTAGATGAAAACCTAACTATGCCCTCCCTCAGAAGTGCCCTTAAATGAATTTTCACGGAGAAATGTTTCAAATAAAAGTTGTAGCTGTTGTAGTACATGTAGTTGATAAGCCAAGTTTGAAGAAAATCGTTGGAGCTATTTTTGAGGGAGTTGCATAAACGTGAAAAAAACCAACTTGTAATGTGGTATTTCCGGTTGAGGAATTTTGACAGATGACTCACTGTCGGATCCCATGGTGATAACTAAACGGAATATCTAGTTTGAACTTTCTATGATTTTTTGTTTTTGAGCTATGCTGTTCACATACATGCATACACACACACAGACCTTTGCTAAAAACCACTTTTTTGAACTCAGGGGACCTCAAAACGGATATTTCCGGTGAAAACTCAATATCGAAAATTTGACACGATTACAATACTTCCTGTTACTGGGAATAAGAGAAAGTAAAAATGGTATAAACTACCTAGCATATACCTATATCAGTAAAATATCTCTTTTAATGACTTCGATGTTTTCTGAATCGTTAAGTTACAGGTTCTTTTAATAATCAGGTATAATGTTTAATTTGTATAATTCTGAAGTCTTGTCTAGAAAGGGAACGCCACTTGTGTCTTTGTCAGTGTTTTGCTGGATATTTGTTGTTTACTTTCGTAACTCAATAGTTGTTCGATAGAACAGCAGGTACTTTACTGCATGTTTTTAAAGATTGTGTCTGCCCAGGGGCGTTAATAATATCTGATTGTTGTACAAGATATTAATTGGAATTACTCTTCTTCTGCATTTGATTGTAAATCACTCGGGAGAATTTTCAAGATCCAGCAACTGGAAGCGCATACTAAATACTGTCTGAAGGACTCTGTGGGTCCTTGCCAAATGAAGAAACAAGGTTGAATGTGGGGACTCTTCTAGAATCCATTCTGTGTGAATTTGTTTGGCGCCAACGATATGCTGGAAGGGACTTATTCGAGCAAATAATAATGCTGGCCATTACTGTGTTTCACCCACTATAGCGTAGTTTCTAGTTTATTTGTGTACTACTCGTAGTACTAAAATATAGAGAAGTCCAACAAAAAACAGATAGCATCCGCTTACCGAACCAGGCCTTAATTCTGGAATGTATGAAGTATTAGATATTTTTATAAGATTAGTGAATTTCACAACTAGATTGTTTTACTTTCTTTTTGATTTATTGAAATTATTAGGTAGATATATCCTTGTTTTGTGAAACGTTTCACTTTCTTTGCATTAGCATTCTAAAAATGAAATACACTTTTTTCCAGATTTATTGGTGAAAAATTAATTTTCAACTTATAACATAATTATTAATTATTTTGAATAATACAATAGCCCACACTCATTACACATGCTTCAACAGATTTTATGTATATACTTATATTAATACTTAATAACCTACTAAATATCACAATTATTATGAGATTTGCGTTAAGTCTGAGCTGAATAGGTAAGAATAATCTGACATACATCATAAAAAGAGTTAAATGATAAAGCATGGATTAAAATTATTTTCACATGAAAATGGCGGTGAAGAGAAAGTAGAATTGTTGAATGGTGTATTTTACAGTAAGGATTTGAATTGGAGAAACTTGGTGGGGATAATTGCTGGGAAGTCAAGTCTCATGAGACTTGACGGCTGTCATCATTAGCATCTTTGCTTTTTCCATTCTTCTATTTGTCTAGTTTATTTAATTGGTATTTACATAAAAGCCTTGGCAGATTTGTCACATTCAACATCATTTGTGTCGTGTATTTTTCATTAAAATTATATAACTCTTTGAAAGAAACAAAATTCCAGTATTCATATTGAGAATGTAATGTTAATAGTAGATCCATTAATTAACCTGTAACACTTCTTTGATGTGGAAAAGCAGACTATAGCAGAAATGGCCAAAATCCATTATGTAACCCACCTTGTGGGCGGTTGGGTTCTGCAAGACTGACAGATAGAAGTGACTACATGCAATAAACTATTTTCACAGCGTTATGGAAGATTTCTTGATATTCGTTCAATATATATTTATAAATGGAAGAGTGTCTACAAGTAGTGAGGTAAACCTTGTAGACACTCGTTAAATATTTCCCTTTCCCCGATTAGAATGTCTTTGTTAAGTGCTTATTATAGGTACGCACTACACTCTTCCAGATAACCCAGCTGGAATATTCAACAATTTCACTCAAATCTCTTTCTATTATCAGTTTGTCAAGGAAAATACATGATTGCACAGGCGCATCCCAGTGTACGAATACGATGAGTTTTAAATAACAATTCTTATTATGCGAGAGAACAGCATGTCTCAAAAAGAAAATTGGCAGAAAGTCAAATGTTAGTATTTCATTCATTATAAATGGTATTTCTGTTTTTTAATTCAGACGAAATTCTTGACGAAAAATTCGGTGAAAATTAATTAACGGAGAATAAAAATGGACTTTTTATTTCTAAAATAGCTTCAACCATTTTCTTCCATATTGTTACAAAATAGTTTAAACATTGTTTGTTTTAAACGGTTTTCCAGAAAAAAATAGTTTTAGATAGTTCTGAAGGAGACTTCTTTCTAGATTTTCTCTTTGTAAGGGCCTCTACGGGGTGTAGATAGGTCGCCTCCCCTTGGTGCACCCTGGGTAACGCTAAATGACCTACGTGGGCAGACGTGGCTCATAGCCGTGGTGAAGGCAGCTCGTCTAGGGGATAGAAACCCCGAAATGAAATTCTCTGGTCCTCCAGGTTGGGGGTTGGACGATGGTCTAACGTCCCATCTCCTAAAAAGTATGATTGTTATGGAACATAAACAAAAGAATAGCCGGACTGGAAAAAGGAAACGACTTAGGCGAGGACAAGGACTAATGCGATTGTAAGAAGTTTGTGGAATGTAAGAAGTTTGTATCAAGCTGGAGCCAGCAGATTATTAGAAAAAGAACTGCTGAAGTATCATGTAGACATTGCCGCTCTTCGGAGATCAGATGGAGAAATTCAGATATAATAGGACTTAAAGATTATACAATCATAAATAGTGCCAGCACAAGTAGGAATAACATATTTGGTACAGGATTCATGATTAAAAACTCACTGAAGCATGCACTAGTAAGTTATAAAGCTGTAAATGAGAGGACATGCCTTATTCGTATAAGAGGTAAAATGTATAATACCTCACTAATTAGCATCCACGCTCCGACAGAAGAGAAGGATGAGGAAAAAAAAGACAGTTTCTATGGGAATTTAGAAAAGGTGTGTCATAACTACCAAGATATGACGCAAAAATAATTATGGGGGATTTCAATGCAAAAATAGGAAAGGAATTGGCTTTCTCCCCCACGATAGGAATGCATAGTTGACACGAGGTATGCAGTGTGAACGGGTTTAGACTGATAGATTTTGCGATGGCGAGAGGAATGTGAGTCAGTAGCACGTATTTCCCACACAAAGAAATCCACAAAGAGACGTGGATATCACCAGATGGTCAAACCAAACCGACAACTTGATCATATACTTATAGATGCTCGTCATAAATCTAACATCCAAGATGTCCGTAGTTATCGGGGAGCTGATTGCGACTCTGATCACTATATGGTGGGAGCAAAGTATGTACAGAGAATTGCTAAACAATGGAGTGGACGAGCTGAAACATTAAGAAAACTGAGGGTTGACAAATTACAGCTGGAAGAAAGAGGAAATCTCTAGAGGGAAAAGTTGCGAGAGAAAATAACTTGCTATCAGGCAGAATCAGCCGACCTAGATATAAACGAGAAATGGGGTGAAATCAAATCCGTTCTGAAGTCTGCCGCAGAGGAAGTAGTTGGGTACAGAGAACGAAGAGAACGGAACGAATGGTATGATGAAGAATGTGACTCGGCCGTGCAGGAGAGAAATGAGACAAGGTTAAAATTTTTGGGAAGAAGAACCAGAAACTCTTATGATTATTATAAAGATAAAAGAAAGAAAGTAAAGGAAATATGTAGAAAAACGAAAATAGTACAAGAACAATTTGAAAGAAAGGATAGCCGAAAATTTTATAAAGGAGTCAAAGACATAAGTGCTGGATATAAACCTCGTGTAAATTTTTGTAAGGATAAGTTCGGTAATGTTATAGGAGGTAGGAAGGAAATTCTCTCAAGATGGGCTCAGTACTTTAATGAATTGTTAAATCCTGAAGTGGCAGAGGCGAATGAGAGAGGGGAAGTGATAGTTAGGAGAAGGAGGAGATAGATACCAACCAGACATTATCCAGGCACTCAGGAATAACCGGTCTCCTGGAATTGATGAGATACCAGCAGAAATGCTTAAGTATGGAGGGGAACCGGTAGCGGAAGTGCTGCATAGCCTGATGTATGATATCTGGATGCGGGAAAAAATACCTAAAGAGTGGAAGACAGCGGTCTTATGTCCCATACATAAGAAGGGTGACAAACTTAACTGCGAAAATTATACGGGAATTGCATTGCTACCTACAGTCTACAAATTTCTCTCTATAAGTAATAGGCTGTCAAAGTGGGCAGAGAGAGTAATTGGTAACTATCAGTGCGGATTTAGGAAGAACCGATCAACAGTTGACCATATCTTCTCTGTCATGCAAATGCTGGAAAAGACTTACGAGCTCAATGTGGACCTGCACCACTTGTTTATAGATTTTCAGCAAGCCTATGATTCGATTGACAGGAAAGAAATGCTAACAGCTATGAGAAGCTTCGAAATACCCGAAAAACTAAATAGATTGGTAAAGATTTGCCTGAACGATATCAACTGTAGGGTGAAGATTCAGAATTCCCTGTCAGAACAATTTAGAGTAGACTGCGGTCTCAGGCAGGTCAATCCGTATCACCCAGTATGCAACCTGGCCTTGGAGTGCGCCGTAAGAGGTATTAGAACCAACCCCGGAGGACATATCTTCAATAGAATGATCCAGCATCTTGCGTATGCGGATGATGTTTTGCTCACTGGACGTACAATAGGATCGTTAGCTGGTATGCTCCAAGAATTTGAGAGCTCAGCGAAGAAGCTTGGTTTGTCGATGAATGAAAAAAAGACAAAGTACATGAAAACTACGAGGAACCAAGCAACAAATCCAGCAAATGTACATATGTTGGGGCACATCTTTCCGGGAACTGATGCATTTAAATATTTGGGAGAGTCGTGACACAAAAATGAAATTGAAGATGAAATAAAATCTAGGATTGCGGCAGGCAACAGATGTTTATTTGACTGTCTAAGCGCTCCGCTTTAAGATGTTGTCACGGGATGCCAAAATAATGCTGTATCAGACAGTCATAAAGCCTGTAGTCACATACGCGTGTGAGACCTGGGTCTTGACCAAGACTTCGGAGAATGTATTAGGGGTTTGGGAGCGCAAGGTACTGAGAAAGCTGTTTGGCGCCAAGATGGTGGATGGACAGTGGCGCACTAGAACGAATGTAGAATTGTACCAGCTCTACAAAAATGAGAATATAGTGGCCAGTGTAAAACAGGCTCTTTGAGGTGGTTGGGGCACGTTGAGAGGATGGAGGAAGAGCGGCTTCCGAAAAGACTCCTATATGGGATCCAGGAGGAGCAAGAAAGAAAGGTAGGCCGCGTAAGAGGTGGATCGACGATGTCGAGGAAGACCTCACGGAATTGGGTGTAAGAAGATGGAGAAGAGTGGCAACGGACAGAGATGAGTGGAAAAAAATTGTTGATGAGGCCCGGGTCCATTTCGGACTGTAGTGCCAGTGTAGATTACTACTATTAAGTAGTAAGGGCCTCTACAATTCACTTTGCTGTAACAAGAGGACTCTGCCTGGAAGCCAGCAGTGCCCTGAGAAGAAGGCTGCAGGAGGATAGATATTTCTGGTCCGCAAAGCACTATCCCCTTAAAAAAAAAATCTGATGTGAACCACTCACACAACAGTCTCTTACTCCAGTTTTCAACATTGAAATTGACAAACTTTATAGTTAGTATACCAAATTTAATGAAATTCGTCGTTGTTTTTATGGAGAAAATCACAAAAACTGAAAAAAATTGTTCAGTTAAAACAAATCGGATTCTGGTTTAATAATTTTCTTCAAACTCGGAATTCTGGCAATCTATTTATTTCTAATTAATTTTATCTAGATGGTAGAATTGTATAATCAACTAAGATAGCACTTTAGTGACAAACATAATCCTCCCCCTCTCCCAAAAGCCCACTTAAATGAAATATTAAAAAATATTTTTCAGTAAAAAACGCACTTCCGGTCATCTGATTTTCTTCAAACTCGGTATTGCAAGAACATATTTAATTCTAATTAATATTATTTAGATGATAGAATTGTGTAATAAACTGAAGTACTACTCTAGAGGACAAGCTAACCTCCCCCCCTATCCACCGAAAAGTGCCCTTAATTGCATTTTCCCGGAGAAATGTTTCAAATAAAAATTTTAGAGCTTTGTAAGTGCAGTTGATATAATAAGTTTAAAGAAAATCGTTGGAGCCATTTTCGAGAAAATTGCAAAAAAAAAAGTGAATAAAAAGATTAAGTAAAGTGGTACTTTCGGTTGAGGAGTTTTGACGGTTAACGTACTGTCGGATCCCCATGGTGATACCCAAACGGAAAATCAAGTTTGAACTTTTCAGCAATTTTTCGTTTTTTAGCTATGCAGTTCATATACTGACACACACCACATACACATAGACTTAAAAACCCAACTTTTTTGGACTTGAGGGACTTCAAAACGGATATTTCCGGTAAAAACTCGATATCGAAAATTTGACACGATTACAATACTTCCTCCTAGGAGTAGGAAGGGAAAATAAAGGAAATATATCTTAAAGTGACTAGAAATTGAGAAATGTAAAGAAGAGAATGTGAGAGAAACGGATCTTTTTCTTCTTTTTTTAACATTGAAAATATTTATTGCCGCGATCTACTTGGTGAAATCGACGCACGTAGTGGGAACACTGAAATCATCTCACTGTGAGGAGAAAGGAGATGGAGCAAGGAATGGGAAATCTATAAGGAGGTGTTGTCAGATTAGAGCTCATAGTTTTTACTGTTATACGAATAGCTATAAACATGAATATATATTTTCAGTCTTCCACTTTTTAGTTTTTTCTAAAAAAAAGGAGCTCTATTTTATTTTACATCTATTATTACTAGTGAAGAAGATTGCAATCGTGTCCGTTTGTAAAATTGGAATTTCACCGAATTTTATGTTCCAAATTACATGAAAAAGAAAGAAAAGTTGCTTTTAGTGAGTTTTATCTTCTGTGTGTGTGTGTGTGTGTGTGTGTGTGTTTTCGGTATTTGAACATAATGTCTAAATAACGAAAATGCGGCAGTAAAATCCTTTTTACCATCAATCATCACGAACAGTGATGAAATTTTTACCCAAAATCTATTAATTGGAAGTCTTCTTGTTTTTCCTGAGTTTTTTGAAAATATATACAACAATTTCCTTTAAACTTTGCATCAACATTGTATCCTCTATATTTTTTTTCACAGATTTTTACTTTGGAACATGAAAGAAAAAACTGAGGTTTCAAGGTTGGCACATCTCATACACTTAACTATACAATACACCAATATCTATTACAGCATTCAGGGGAAAAAAGACTGACTTAAAGTTGAAGGAAAATATAAAATAAAATAAACAAACTTAAGTTGATACAGAACTGTAACAAAATATGTTTAAATCTCTTATGTTTGGAGTTTTTAATAAACAAAAGAACTTATATTATAATTAAGTAAGTTGGCTAAATAAGGATAGAGGTTTTGTTGCGACAAATTTTTGTAACAGATAGATTATAGTAGACACGCTGAAAACGTCAAGTACAGGCATACAATATAGTCTATGAGAGACCATTTAGGAAATGAGCCGATTAATCGGAGACATTTATTTTGGACTCTCTACAATTTATTAACTAATGTGATACCAATTAGGGGGCTGCGTACAGAAGTATCGGGCAATAATATAAAGATAATATATTGATTTTTTTTTTGTTTTGAAAGTTAAAATTAGCATTTTTATTTTACAATGAGAATAGACTGCACATAGCATCTAATGGTCTATTACAAATATTCATTTACATGCTTTGCATATGTTAGCTTCGAGTTTAATATTAAACCTAAGTATTTTATTTCTTAATTCCATAGCAGAGAGGCACCAATTTACTTTACAACAAAATGACTGACATTGGATCTTCTACGTATGAATAAGATCACATCCTTTTTGGTATTATTAGGCTTGATTCTCCTTTTCTTTTTTCTTTTTTTAAATACTTAAAACTTTCATCAAGAGCTATTGATAGATGATTGGGGCAATGGTGTCAACTCTGAAGGAAAATATAAAGAAGGCAGTATCATCAGTAAATAGTGCACAGCTGGCTTTGAGTTTGATTTTGGTTAGGTCATTTATAAGCATATTAAAAAAAAGAGTCGGCCTAAAGCACACAACCATGCGGCAGACCATCTGAGCTGAGATAGACGTGAGGTTAGAAAATGGCACTATCTATTGTTACGCAAAATTTTCTGCTAGATATAATAACTTTTGACGAAATAAATTAATTATCTAGGAAAATCGTTAGGATTAATAGTTTGCACAGCTATTTGAGTGTGAAAAAAAGTTAGCTTTTTGGAATGTTTACGTGGGGGGGGGGGCACACTAAACACTTCAGCCGAGCCCATTTAACATTCATTCAGTTGTGCTAATGAATTCCAACCAATGTTGTCTATTAATTCAGCTAATATCCAATTTAATTAGTTTTCCAACTTATTTTTAGGATCTCTAGTTGTTGAACACTAAAGAAGGAAAGGGGTTTCATAATCAGTCTACAAGGTATAAGTATTCATTATAAATGGTCGGATTAATTTAGAGATAAAATACCGTTTCTAGTGTTATTATCCTTTGCCAGAATAGCCGGTCCCATTCATATTTGAAGTTGAAAGTTTATAGGAGGTAAAAAGTGAGATAGTTATAAAAAAGAAAAATATAGTGTGAACACTCATTCAACTTTCTCTTACTTCTGATAATACAGAAGTTAAATATATAATGAACAAATCTTCTCTAAACGTTATACTTTCTTATTCGTCCTCACGTAAGACGAATGTGGTGGTGGCGGTGGGAGAACTTACCTCCTACCAGCCCAGCTAATAGAGATCATTGATTACATTGAGAGTGCCCGAATATACAATAAACACAACATTTGAATTTTGAAGTTTTAGATTCTTCCGAACCACTTTATAGTATTTTTTTTTTTTTTTTGAAAAATATTTCAAAACTTACTGATCTCCCTTCCCGGGAAAAATCTATTTTCCCGGGAAAATGTTTAAAAGAAAAAAAAATATTAAGTATGTCCAATATTTGACACGATCGTAATACATTCTTTTACTAGGAGAAATAATAGTAAAAGCAACAGCTAGCAATGTACTAATGATACTACAACTATCAAAAAGTGTAGCAAAAGTAATGTATCTTTATTGAAAAAATATTAATATTTATGGTTGAAGCTGAAACTCTGATTTATGAATTTACATCTTGGAACTCACTTAAGATGCATCTCCACCATCCACAAATCGTTAATTTAAACTATTTAACATTTTAACCAAAACATAAACAATTCTGGATGAAATTTTAGGATGAGCCAAATAAATGAAATTAAAAAAAAAATCTGGTGTGAAACATTCACACAATTTTCTCTTACTCCAGTTTTCAAAATTATAATTAACAAATTATATAGTTAGTATATACCAAATTTAATGAAGTTCGTCTATGTTTTTATGGAGAAAATTGCAAAAACTAAAAAAAACTGTTCAGTAAAAAAGCACTTCCGGTTAACTAATTTTTTTTTTTGAAAATTCGAAATTTTGGCAATCTATTTATTTCTAATTAATTTTGATTAGTTGGTAGAATTGTAAATGTACTTAATCCACTAAGATAGCACTAAAGAAGAAAACAAAACCCACCCCTTCCCCCAAAAGTTCTCTTAAACGACTTTACCAGGAGAAATGTATCAAATAAAAGTTGTAGCTTATTAGATGAGTAGGTAACATAGTTAATTTAAAGAAAATCGTTGCAGCCATTTAAGAAAAAAAGAAAACTGAAAAACACTTTCTAGTAAAAATGCACTTCCGGTCAACCGATTTTCTTCAAACTCGGTATTTCAACAACATATTTAATTCTAATTAATATTATTTAGATGATAGAATTGTGTAATAAAGCTGAAATAGTACTTTAGAGGAAATATCATTCCATCCCTACCCTGAAAGTATATTAATTCCTTAATTAAGTATTTCATTCCTTCCAGCATTTTCCTGGAGAAATCTTTCAAATAAAAATTGTAGATCTTTGCATATGTAGTTGATATACCGAGTTCAAAAAAGATTGTTTGAGCCATTTTCGAGAAAATCACAAAAAAGTGAAAAAAAAAACAACTAGTAAAGAGGTATTTCCGATTGTGGAATTTTGACAGATAATGATCCCATGGCGATACCCAAACGGAATATCAAGTTTGAACTTTCTGCCATGTTTCTTATGCGGTTACAAACATACACAGATACACACAAAGACCATTTTCAAAAAACCTTTTTTTTGGACTCATAAGGCCTCAAAACGGATATTTCCGGTGAAAACTCGATATCGAAAATTTGACACGATTACAATACTTCCTCTTACTTGGATTAAGTGAAAACTAATAGTAGGATTATTAGAATCATTGTCTGTCTGTAATTGTTTCCTTGTTTAACAATCACGCAAACACCTCTTACCATACGAAACCAGTATTATTACGAAAAAGAGCTTCCAGATTTCGGCCCCAAAAGAATCTATTATGGTATCTCTCGCTTTGTATGTGACAGCAAACCATCATTATGTGGGCTTAACCATGGCGTGAGTCCGAGTTCCCGTATACCAGTGTTCCCTACTGGCTGCTGGCGCTTTCGTTTAGTACCTCCGGGGAAACCTACTATAACAAAAGTAAAATCCGGCATATGAAAGACTAATTCCTCAGCGAGTCAAAACTTTGGCTAATCCTAGCAAAAAATTTAATATGGCGAAGTTTATAAATTAAACACAAATAAAATTAAACTCAACCTTGTAAGAGTAAAGAAATTATATCACTTAATAATGACTTATCATTAGATAATATTTACTGTTTTTTGTAATAACTTGGTTAATTTTTAATAAGTGGTTATTGAGATTTGATGAAGAAGAGCGGCAAAACTAACGAAATATCATTGGGTAAATAAAAACGATATAATGTACAATTGTAGAGCCGGCAAATGGGCGTAATCATGATGAATTAGAGTGAAAAAGAACAGCTCACCAGATAGTAATTAGACAAATGTTAGATAATTACTGGTAGTATTCTAAAACACACACAACACTCATACAAAAGAGTGAGTGGGGGGGGGAGGGATATTAGCGGATAGTATTTGTCTTTATGAAACTATATATCCATAACGGACATCGTGGTTGTAATCGTATTGAGAAAAATGTAAATCCTCTCATGCTGGAAAAAAGATGAAACATTTATTACAATATAAGCAAAAAAGACATGCATGATAGAAGACGCTGATCGAAAGGAGGAGTATGGTTCGCCTGCCTCCACCATAAAGAGATATAGGATCGCTTGCTGCCTTTTATATACTCAAGTCTAAATCTGCCTTGATTTAAAAATCTGGTATGAAACACTCACTTGACTTTCTCTAACTGCGAAGTGGCAAATTTTTTTCACACTTACAATTTGTATTAGTAATTAAAACTATCGCCATTTTTATGGAGAAAATCACACAAAAAAAACTGAAAACCTATCAGTAAAGTCGCACTTCTGCTCAACCAATTTTCTTCAAACTGGGAATTTTGGCAACTTAATTACGGTTTCAGGACTGATGACTAAAATAGTTGGAGTCTATGCTATTGTAGTATTTGTAGTAAAAACCTAACGAATAAGATTAGACCAAGATTGGAAAATTCCACGATCTCTTAGTCTTTGAAATCTTGCACTGTCACGAATCCTTAATCCTTAATCTAGTTATCGGGGCCTTATACGACGTAAGTTTGGTACAAGAAATTACAAGGCAAGCTTTTAAAAAAAAGAAAGTCATTTGTCATACTTCCAAAACTTGGATCTGTTGTTGGAGAGATCGCTTAAGGACTTAAAGTCCTCAGCCAGGACTGCAATTCCTTCTCTGGAGTGTCGAGCATAATGGGACCTCCAAATGTGTCTTGGAGTTTTCAGGTAAGCAATTAAGACCTGGTAGACAATTATCTTATCATTTATCTGCAGTTTCCAGGGCCATTATCTCCAACTTGTCCATGATGGAATAACATAGGAAGAAGAAAAAAGATACGGATAGAAGGTTGTTACGCTCGAATCCATGGTCAGAGATTAAACAATGGTCACCACATCAGAAGTGAAATGTTTGATTGTTTTTCTCTCATCCCTGCAGTGTCTTGACGACCATTCCCCCAGTTAATTCATTAGATAATTCTCTGATGGTGTAATTCATAATCCATCGAAAGAAATGAACATGATAGTGGGAAAGAAATAGTTTGATTGGACTTTTATAAGACTCGGGTATTGTACATACTCTCAGCTTTCCATGATCTTGTTATCTACTTTTGTGTTTTTATTTAGACAGATTTACACTTTCAACACGCCTGATATGAAAAGTTATTTGTTGTAGAAGTTGTTGACAAGTAGTGATATTTAATTTTTAGCTACTTTAAGTTATAATGTCCGGGTCGTTTACAGAGATCTCTTTTCTTCTATAAATTGGGAGAGGTTTATTTTACGAGCGTTTAGAAATATATAAAAAGGGGTATTGCAGTTGGAAAGGATTGTTAACCTCCTCGAATAGCCGTCAGCATAGAAACAGGTTATGAAATATTACTGAACACCCATCTACCCCTCCAAGAACACAAACCATCTCCACTTGAGAAGTCTTTGCTTCCTCTCTCTCTTTCTCTTTTGGCATAAATGTTTATATCAGCCAATGGTACAGCCTTACTTCTCTTTATGCTGTAAGTAGATCCATCAGGCTTTCCTCTCCCTTTAAGTGGTGCCAGTCGTGTTGCCATCCCAGACCGTTGTTATTGTTTAATATATTAGCTAAAGAGAGAAAACATCCTTTTTGTTGGAGCAGAGATAACCAACCGCCGCTTTTTTGCGTTCATTTTTCATTATTCGTTTTATTACTGTTTCTTTCTTTTTATTTATATTTAAGTAACATTAAAATTCTGTCTTTTTACCACCATAAACTCATTTCTCTTTGCTGGAAAAACCGTGAGAAAAAAAAACAAGCAAAAAGCAACTAAAAGATTATATTTTTCCTTATTGCTCATGAATACTAAGAGTTCTGTTATTAACTACATAATACTGTGATTATGTCACAATTATTGGTGTATTATTTCAAGTCACAGTAGACTGCAGACATTTTTCCAAGAGGACAAAGAACTTGGAGACAAATAATTATATCATTAAATTTTTATTACTTTTTCTTACTGGTACAAGAGTAAATATTGCAAGCGTCTAGTCTTTTTTTAATAGAGTTTACAGTGGGGGGAAACAAAATATCTTCGAACACCAAAATAAGCACAAAATAATTTTTATAAATGTGGGGGGTGGATTGGCATTTGGTCCACCATAACTACAATAAGGAAATTCATAAAAATGTTTAATATTATATTTCAGTTTGTATCGGTTTAAGAATCCGGTCACAAGGTTGTGTCCAAAATTGATTAGAAGTACCGTTTTATTTAATATTTTTTCTCTTTTTTCTTAAATTTTTCATAATACTCTCAAAAATAGCCCCAATGATTTTGCTCTAATCTTAGTAGACTGGCATATATAGAGATCAATTTTGAATACATTACTAAGGAAATTGAATTTAATTCTGTGAAAATTCTGTTTTTAGAAACAGAGAAAATTTGTTTATTGGAAGCTGGAAAACACAGCAATGGAAAGTTATGTGAGGGTACATGAACGTAATAATATGTTGAGTATAAATTGGGCGAAAGTGCCGGATAAAACATCGATCTTTTTGTATAATAGTAATAAAGGATGGTACTTGCTGCTAGAGGTTTTTTTTTAATTATTTCAGCAACTTCCTCAATGCTCATAAATTTTTTTAACAAGGAAGTATAAAGCTAAACTTAAGCAAAATAAAGTTTTCTTCGGATGTGTTTGAAATAATCAAAACTGACTTTTAAGTCTGGTCTATCAATAAAAAAATTTGTGTATATCTTTCTTACAAGGTATTGGCATCCTTGCAGTTTAGTTTTTTTTTTACCCAATTTGATACAAGTGTAATTTACATTGAATAATTGAGACGAAGAGCGGATTCTAAAAAAAAATGCAATTAAACAACTTTAGTAAAATTCCATTAATATTAAATCTGTGGAAATAATGGACAGAAATAATTCTTTCTTTGTAATGAATAAAATAGTAGTTTCAAACTTTTCACAATGTGGTAGCTGTAAACAATTTTGATATTGTTGGCATAATCGTATTTGAATAACTGAAGAGCAGAGTGAGGGCATATTTTTTTTTGGTTTTAACACCCAAACAAAGAGAGTCTGTGAGGGAATGTAGAGGAAATTTATATGTGAATCATATAACCATGGCGACAGGATGTCTTAGGTTCTTCAGGCTGGGAAAGTTCCTAATTCCTTACCTTTCGGGTTACCTAAGACCATATTCTGATTCCTTGGAAGCCTATCCGCCTTTAGATCAATTTTCTTAATCAAAGATGAAAAAAATTATATTATGATCGCAAACTGAATGTAAATTGCTTTCCATCAAAGTTTGATTTCGTAATGAGCAACAAGTAAACTACTGGTTTCACAGTAATCGAACCGGAAACGAGCCTGCAACTGTGGTGCCGATAATGAACAATAGACATTGTCCAATAAAAGCGCAGATTTTTCTCACGAGTTGATTAAGGAGTATCCCAACCTGTCAACAAATGGACTAAGCGCGCTTCAGAGATTTGCATATTGGCTCTGGTTTCTGTGAGTTATACTTTCTTATAAATCGATACTATGGAGTAGATAATACTTTAAAAAAATTCGTAGGAAAAGTTGGGATAAAAATACGTTGAAAATCAAAAAATATATCTATTTTCTACCTATTTATATCCGAACACAACAGGTTCAAGTCGAACGTTCAGTCAATTTTAATTTTTGCCAAGCTATCCGGTTATATTCATTATGAAAAATTGAATAAATGGTTTTACTTTGTCAATTTTGTTTTATACAGCTGAATCTAAAAAATAAATAAATATTAACTTTGGCAAATTAGCAGCAATCGATGTTGTTTATATATGGACAATTGCAAAGTTCTGACAAGTTAATTTTCCTTTTTGCTCATTACCAAGTAGAAAAACGGTAATTGGATTAATGAAATGATAAATGAACTGACCGTATCAATGTTTATATCTCTTTTACCCTGAATTGATCTGTTTGAAATAATTGTTGACTAGAACTCAGGATCCGCTTTATTTGTCACCCATATGAGGATGGTTATCTTGTTCCCAGTTCATTGATAAATTATAGACAATAGCGGTATTAGCACATGATATTCCATGGAAAATAATACGCGTGTTATATATGCTATAACTACGAGAGAGAAGTTACGACGGGATTTCTTAGAAGATCGCCTGCTATGTTTAGAAATTCAAGACATTCTAGGAATGTGCCCTTTCTTGTAAGTATGCGGTTCCTTTAACCACAGTTTTGTTCAACATTTAGCTAAAAGGTTATTTGCTTATAGTGAATAGTGTATTTCTGTCTATAAAATACATACATATATGTGCCTTCCAAATTATTTTTTAATTTGTTTTTCTAGTGAAATATTGCTAAAACTAATTTGTGAACTTCATTATGATTTGGTGTTCCAAGGGATACGCTCGTCTATTGCAGTCTGATCAGTTTCTGAATTAGTAATAATAAGTTTCATTTTTCATTTTATCGTTTCGAACCAATTAATAAGATTAATTAAAATAAATCTATCCTAGAAGATTTGAGCGTTTTACTGTTAGATGAGAGACAGGTAATTCTGGCTGAGAGTCTTTTAAGAGTTTAAAGCAAACTTTATATTTCAATACAATTATATGATAATTTTTATTTCTAGATTCTTTTGCCTACATAGAGACAAAGTGAATAGTAAATATTTCAAAATTTGGCTTCCCTGTTTACTACGAATGTTCCAGTTTTAATTCCAAACGGGGATCCACAGTTTGAAACTGGAAAAAAGAGAAGAACTTCACCTTAAACTCACAACATCCTCAACAGCAAAATTAAGAAAAACTGTCCATTGTCTATAAGGTGTCACTAAGAATCCCCGCCATAGTAAAAGTTGTTCCCCCTGGATCTATTGTATGCAGTCGTCTGTAAAAGATAACAATGTATCAGTGCAAGTAAGATAAGTTTTGTCTTTTGTGGATTTTTGCCAAGTAGTTGTTGCCATATTAATTACCTTTTCAGAACTTGTTTATACTGTGTGATTGTTGGGTATCAATTCAATGATCGTGGGCGCAGAGTTTCCGGAAGAAATTGCTTATCTCCTTCCCTCTCGGAGGCAATAAAGTGATAAACGTTCGTATCGGCAGTAATATTCAAATAGACTATCGAATTTGAACTCTTAGCTATTTTTCTTTTCTATTTGTGCTGTTCATAAACATATGGTTCATGAAAAATCTCATAGACAATTTTTAGTAAATTTAGAGTCTAGAAAGAGCTCAATTAGCCTTTGCAGGTCGAGGCTTAGAATAGGCCTGCTCCCGTTCAGGATGTCGTAAGAGGCGTCTAAAGTGCCACGCTCAACATGGCATCTCCCCCAATGTCTCCTACTCCAATGCTCCTTTCTCTCGATGGACCTATAGATTTAGCGCTAGGAAATTATTTATTGGATTCCCTGGACTGTGAGGACATTAAACCTTCCAAGCAAAGAACCCCATGAAAATCCCAACGTATGCTCTTACCTTGAGCTACGATTTCTTTTGATATTCGATTGTGGTTTGAAGGTGTTAAACATAATATCTTACTTTCTTTTTTTTGCTTATCCCATTTTATGCATCCATAGGCAAGGAGGTGAAGAGAGCTCTGGAATTAAGTGCCACTGACTTGAACTGCTTTCGAGATCATTGAAAAATAGCTCATAAGATACAACAGCATCGTGTCGAGGGGCAGTGCGTTGGAAATGAGGAACTCCAGCTTATTCTTGGAGTACTCATTATGCACAAGCATACTGAACTTTTATGGTGGCGGAGAGGCAGAGAAAAGTGAGGTAAGGATCAGATCTGATGGAATGGGTCGGCCTCTTTACGAAAATATGATCACAAAATAGATCTTTAGCAGATCCTCTTAGTGAGAATTTTGATGATTTTTTTGTTTGTTTAAATTTGACGCTGGAATTCTTGAAATCGAAGACATCTCTCGACATCTATCCGATCCTGACTCCATGGTGTTAACCGGGCGTTTTATCTCCTTATTTTCTAAACCTAAGCTAGTTTTCTCTGATGGACCCAAATTAGGTCCTGCGGAAGGTAGTCTTTTGGTCTTCGGCCGTGGATTGGAGGGTAATGATAGCTCCTTACCTTTTTGTCTTCCCCCTATCCTGTTGACCTATTTTGGGCAAGTTGACCGATAGGGCTCTGGTACTTCACTCATTAATGGGGCAGGGCTGATATAAGAGGGTATTCGGGGAGCTCAATGGGTCCTTTTTTTTTGGAGGGGGAAAATGCCTTCGCACGAGTGTGGGACTCGCACCCACTAAAAACCCCCTCCTCCCTCGCAGGCATACGCCCACCCCCGAACTGCTAAGGTATTACTTCGGGGTGGTGCCTCGTAATACGCCTAACGGGCCCACTCCAGCCTAGCTGGACCCCGTCCTCGAGGTGCCGGTTCATCTCAATAATCTTCATCCAAAGGACCGTCCGGACAAAGATAGCAACCCTGTCCCACCGGTCTCTTCGGATTAGCATCGTCCTCACCACCGTTTCCGGGGTAACCCTCCCGATTTCAGCCTCCAGCCTTCGTCTTTCTCTCGCCCATCTCCCGCACACGAAAAAGGTGTGCAGGCGTCGTTTCTGGCGGCGTCCCCGTAAATGCACGCCGAGTCTCCCACCTTCCCCACCCTACACAGGTAAACGGCAAAGGGTCCTTGAGGCCTAAGTGTATCTACTTCCTTTCGGATACCAAGATCTAAAATAGAGTAGAATAAAAGAACTCAGTTTACTAACCCTCATCTTCTAAATTCTTTATTTTATTTAATAACTTGGATATAAATAACCCCCAGCTGGAAGGGTAAATGGTGGTAATATAGTTTGCCAATTTTCGGTTCTGGTAGATTGTACCGCCATCCTAAAGTTTTATTGCAATTTGAAACGTCTATTGTAGAGAAAGAGCGAGGGAGTAAATAATAATATATAAGAGATATAAAGTATGTGGAAAACGGTGTTTGGTCATCAGGTGTATGTAGTCCAGCCAACACAGTATGAAAGATCTAACTAACACTCATGCACATCTGATTGATGTTCAGTGGAGTGGTGGAGGCCGGGATAAGGATCTTACACACTGCTCTCATCACAGTATCCAATAATTAATTCTACCCCTTTCCTTCTTACAGGACCCTAGCTAACTGTTCAACTAGTAACGTTCTCCCAAGCCACCTTAGACAGATTAATAGCGCGCACAGTCAAAGTTAATTATCAGTGGCTGAAACTCATCCTTTCACCTTCACATCACCTTTCTCCACCCAGACCACACTCTTCATCAAATAGAAATTTTATCCCTTTACCGGTGTCGCCAGGAGACCCAATCTGGCAATGGTTTGACGTTTATATTACAAAAGTTTCTTCTGAACTTTTATTGAAATATCATTTTACATATTTATTTTTTGTTTAATATAAATGAAACGAAATTACATTCAAAGTCAGTTTTTTCTTGCTCAAAATCGCTCTAAATTACAAATGATTGTTACAAATGTTTATAGTCTTCAAATATTTTTAGGAAACACTCAGAACCTCTGTAATTTGAATTATCTCGGAAAACTGTTTTAAACAAATGTGATGGGTCTCTGTGTATATGATTAGTAAACCAAGTTTAAAGAAACCTGTTGGTGTCTTTATGGTGAAAGTTGCAAAGTACTGCAAAGTTCAGTAATGTTGCATTTCCGGGGGAAATTATTTTCTTCAAACTCGGAATTTTAGCAACAGATTTATTTGTGATCAATATAATAGTTCACAGAATAGTATATTAAGTAGAAATGACACTTTACAGGAACACTTAACCCCCATTTCACCCCATAAAACCCTCTTAAATGAATTTTACTGAAAAAAAAATTCCAAACAAAAGCATATCCATTAGATCAAAGAAAATAGTTGGAGCCATTTTCGAAAGAATCGCATGGAACTGAAAATCCATTCGGTAAAGTAGTATTTCCGGTTGACCGAATTTGATAAACATTTTATTGTCATTTAAACTAAATATCACGTTTTAACTTTCTGCGATTTTCCATTTTTTGTGTTAAGCTGACCAATTTCTGAAAATCACTTTTTTTTTGGTGGATCTTGAAACATGTATTTCCGGTTATAACTCGTTCGATATCTTACTGTAAATCCTTTCACACTCCTAATTGGCAAAAATTCTTTAATTCGTAATTTTTAATAAAACTTTTCCCTAATATTGTATAACTACTTGAATCATAAATAGCACTGTGATGAAGTCTATTATCACAGCTGCACAATAACAACCGAAATAAGCATAATGCCTTGCAGAGGTACTTGACCAGTGTATAACTAGTTGGGTTTAACAAATCCGCAGACACTGTACTAGCTAACACCCACAATTTCAAAGAAAATGTTTGTGGAATGATTTATCGTTAAAATTTCAAAAAAATAGGGAACAAACAGATGTGAAACGTTCACTTGACTCACTCTTATTATAATTCTCACAGTTCGAATAGACAAAAGTTTCATAAAAATCGGAATTTTCACTAAAATTTTACTTTTTCCCAAACATAATTTTACTGATTACTGGTACAGAGCAGACGTTAGCGCTATGAAAAGAAGCCTAAAGTCTCAGCTTTCTCAGAAACCCTCTGAAGAGCTGGTTAATCGCTGAGAACCAGCTATATATTCTATATGTACGTCATGCAATCATTCTTGGATTTATTGCCGCTTTAACTTGCACATTCTCTTCTTATATGTCTTTATCATTTTAAGCTATTCAAATTGTTTGACTATTTATTAAAAGAGTTCGTTTAGATATTAATTTTTTAGATTTCATTATAAATTGTATATCTCATTTGAATTATAATTATACCTAAAGCTTGAAAATCATGACTACCTCTGGAATTCCTGCCTAATAAGACGAACTGATACTCCCGTAATGTACGTATTAGACTTTGCAGAGGGTAGCTAATGAGGTAGTTAGTTGGATTCAGCAAATCCACCGGCAAACTGTAGCAAACAATCACATTGCTCGCTAACACTCATACTTTACAGACGATTGTACAAACCCAGACACAATAGATCTTCGAGGACGCCAAGAATTTGGCTTTATAAGTTACATTCTTTCCATATCTAACGTCTAATGCTTAAATAACTAAATTTTTTGGTACATATCCATCACATACTTTATTTTTGAAAATGGCGGCAGCTTTCCTTGGACAGGAGCACGCTAGATAGCATTGAATGATTTTATTCGGCGGTCTATAACATGTATATTTATTTGTTTTATTAAGTTTTAACGTATTACAAAAATACAATAAGCACGTCAACAAATTCTAGCTGTGATGTACAAAGAAACTGAGTTAACTTTAAATAAACTTTGTTCTTTATAATTAATGTGATGTAAATATATAACTAGGGATATTTAGTCTGTACAAAATTCTGTAACCTTCCACTTGTGTTCTAAATATTCAGTAATATTGTAGAAAGTTTTCTCTATCAGAAATCTTCTTGCTACTTTTCTAAACTGTTTTTCTTCAATCTCTTTAATTTTATGCGGCATATAATGTACTGATACTAGATATAGATGCTGACAATGACCGACTCGAAACCGATTTAACTCTAAGAATTGGTGTTGTAATACACATAAACTGGAAAGTAATTCGGTATTTCTGAAAACGAAAAAAACATTGTTATGCAGATTAAATGTGAATCATTTATACTTGTCTCAGCTCAACTAATACACAGTCCAAAATAATATACTTTAGACGTTTAGGCGTTAATATTTACAAAATATCATTATAGAAATGTGTTTATAGTATAGATTGATTTGGTGGTACTTAGTAACCTGATGAATATTTTGTATTGATAAATTATAGTTGAGCTTGGGGACCTCAGGTATAATTAACAAGCCATGGCTACCTCTATATTAGATTTACACGAGGTAAAGGAAATCACATTTCTCGTTGTCAGGGTGTATCCCAGTTTAATCTAAACACTAGAATGAATTAATTTATATTCTCTATTGATGTTTATACAAACAGAATCAATTTACAATATATTATTAATACACTTAACCATAAAAAAAAAATCTGGTGTGAAACACTCACACAACTTTCTCTTACTCCAGTTCTCAAAATGATAATTGACAAATTTTATAGTTTGTGTACCACAATTTAATGAAATTCGTCGAAAACTGAAAAAACTGTTCAGTAAAAGCGCACCTCCGGTTTACTAATTTTCTTGAAACTCGGAATTTCAGCCATCTATTTATTTCTAACTAATTATGTTTGGATGATAGAATTGTATAATGAACTAGGATAGCACTTTGATGAAAATCTAACCCCACCCCTCCCTAAAAGTGCCCTTAAAAGAAATTTTCCCAGAGAAATGTTTTAGATAAAAGTTGTAGATCTTTGCATGTTTAGTTTATATACGAAGTTTCAAAAAAATCGTCGGAGCCATTTTTGAGAAAATTGCGAAAAAGTGAATAAATCATTTAGTAAAGTGGTAAAGTAAACGCACTTCCGGTTATCCGATTTTTTTCAAACTCGGAATTTCAACAACATATTTAATTCTAATTAACATTATTTAGATGACAGAATTGTCTAATAAACTGAAATAGCACTTTAGATGGAAACCTAACCCCACCCTCCCCCAAAAGTGCCCTTCAATGCATTTTCCCGGAGAAATGTTTCAAATAAAAGTTGTAGCTCTTTGTATGTGTGGTTGATGTTTGGAGTTAAAGAAAATCGTCGGAGCCATTTTTGAGAAAATCGCAAAAAAGTAAAAAATCTAACTAGTAAAGTGGTACTTCCGGTTGAGGAATTTTGACAGATAACGTAGTGTCAGATCCCATGGTGATACCTAAACGGAATATCAAGTTTCAACTTTCTACGGTTTTTCGTTTTTGAGCTATGCTGTTCACATACACACACACACACACACACACACACACAGACCATTTGCTAAAAACCACTTTTTTGGACTCAGGGGACCTCAAAACGGATATTTCCGGTGAAAACTCGATATCGAAAATTTGACACGATTACAATACTTCCTCTTACTAGGAGTAAGAGAAAGTAAAAAAGAAAAAGAAACTTACAACTAAGGCAATTTTTTTATTAAACATTAAATCATTTATTGCTATTAATTTATTACTTTCTGTTATTGCTGTAAATGTCAGATTTACGATACTTAGATTTCCCGAAAATATATGTTTTTTAGTTCAGTGGAGCATGAAAAACTAGTGTATGAAAATTGCCCTCTCTCTATGTCTCTCTCTGCTCCGATTCTTTTTTTTTTTTTGTGTTTGTATTCGTATATTGTCGGCATAACTCAAAAATGAAAAATTGTATGTAAGTTGTTCAAAATTATTATTTCATTTTGGTGAACCTGACAATAAAGTTCGGTCAAAATCGATAAACCTAAAATATCACTTTACAATCGATCTTTATATTCCAGGGAAAATTTGTTTTTTTTTTTTTTTTTAAAGGACAAATTTAGTAAACAATCCAATTTTTAAGAAAGTGGGTCATTCAAAAAGTTGTTTGAGAATTTTGCAGTAAAGAAAAAATTGTATGAGTTTGTTGTATTTATCACTGCTATAAAATCATAAATAAAAACTAATTTAAAAAAAAAAAAACCTGGAGAAAATTGGAAAACAGCCAGAATATTTTAATTCTCCAGATTTCCTCTTTGGAAAATACTAAGGGCTCTGACATCGCGAAGTATAGAGGCTGCAGGGGAGAGTTGTCAGCTGATTTTCTTTATGTCTCTTGAGCTATCTCTGAGGCCTAGCATTATGAATATATATTAACATACAATATGATTATTTTAAAATAACTTCTTCATACATGTCAGCGGCCATTGTTCAACTAACATCCAATTTCAACATTATTAAATCTGTACGAACCTCTATGTGCTTGTCCATAATTTTTAGGTGTCATTAAAAATAAACAATTTTGGTCTTGTTATATAAAGGCAGAACGCTCATTCTCCCCTTTTTCTTTAGCCTGAATTAAATAGCCTATTCTTTACAGATCGTGATTCATTTTTGAAAAGGACAGATTTTCTTCGCTCTACAAGTCCAATGGAGATATTGATCTTAAAAAAAACTAATTTCACCCGATATTCTCTCGTAAGTTGTGATTGTTTGGTCTTGTGGCAATCAAAACAGAGGCCTTTGAAAAGTCTGAAAGCTCAAAGCAATTCCTCGAATATCCCCACAAAAAAAGGTTATTCTTGGGAACTCTCCAGATATTAGAAACCAGTTGAAAAAGAATCAACATTTTTATAAATAATCCGCCACAGTATTGTGAAATTTCCATGACTATATGATTGTATTACCAGTCTCATTGCTAGGGTACGAGCTCGATCAAAATCCATCAACGGGACGTGTGATTTTTCTGTTTTTGTTTTTTTTTTAATTTTTCCCGATTAGAAATCGGTTCCAACGCTTTTCCTTTTAATTTCACATGCTAACACGACACATAATAATATGCTTGTCATTATCATAAAAAACATTTTCTAGGGAAATTTGAGTTTTTGGGGGGAAACTACGAACAGCTTTGTTGGTTTTTGACAAGAGCGCTCGATATAAGGCCGCTCGGATGTACAAGTAAAATCCCCACCACCATTTTTAAGGCCACTCCCATTCAAACTTCTATCAGGGGTTGGGTAGAAGAATAGCGTCTGCGTTGGTGGGAGGAAACACCAGGACAGAGGCAGGCAAAGCTCTTTATCAAAAGACATTTGCCTAAATTTGCCTGAGACCTACTGAGCCAGACCCAAAGGGATATAAGGTTAATTGTGGGTCTACTAACAGGGCATTGTAGGCTGAACAGACACATGCACCACCTACAACTTGCGGATAGTGCGGTATGCCGATTCTGCAAGGTAGAGGAGGAGACCCCGGCGCACATCCTTTGTGAGTGCGCCGGCCTGGCGAGGATTAGGTTTCTTCAATTGGGGACGGGCAATCCCGAAGCTGGAAGCTTCATGACGGAGCCGCTCTCAGCTTTGCTAGGACTGATTAGGAGGGCAAGACTGGGGGCTGTTCTGTAACGTAAGGGGATCCACAATAGACCTCGATTTGTAGGTCGCAGTGGAATGAGGCTCAACCCCCCCGTTTCTATACTATTCTATTCTATGGCCACTACCATAAAACATAACATTGCAATTTTTTTAAAGAAATTTCTTGATTACATTGTATTAATTGGAGTAAGAGAAAGTCCGTGTGAGTGTTTCACACCAGATTTTTTTTTTTTGTGGTTGAGTGAATAATATGCCCGAGCAGATTTTTGAATTATAGCAAGTATGTTTTCTTTTTAAGTCTCAATTTTAGGTTGCTTCAAATCAGAAATTGGAAAAAATGTAAAAGGTAGATTTAGTAGCTTATATTGGCCATATGCCAGGGCATCAACCCAAACTTCACATCAATAACATATGTTTACATAAAATGTAAGAATATATAGTTTATAGTATTTTTAATATATAGTTTTTGCAAACTCCACAAATATATCAACTTTTAGTTAAGTTATCTGTGGGAAATATAGCTTTTTTCAAAAGTCTGGCATGAAATACTCCCATGAAATTACACGATTTACAATTACTATAAAATTGCAATTAATATAAAATTGCTAAATTTTTTTTTTAAATTGAAATTTAATTCGATATGTCCTATGTAAATATAGAGAGGTATAGGGGTGTACATGTACCAATCCAATGTAAATATATTTGAAATGATTATATTGCAATCTTGAAGACAGCGCCACAAGTTAATCCAAGGTCAAAGATTCCTCAGAACCATTTATAATCAAGTTTCAAAAAAAAAAAAAAACAAAAGTTCCATATAAAAGTGATAAATTTATATCGGTGAGTTATCATACCAAGTTTAAAGAAAATCGTTGTAAGCATTTTCCTAGAAACTTCCAGAAAAATATGAAAAATCCTGTAAAGTCATATTTCCGGTTATCCGATTTACTTCAAAATTGGAATTCTACGAATGTTTATAATGTTAATTAATAATATAATGTTGCAGCTCCCCCCCAACCGCCATGGTGTAAGAAACTGAAATAGCACATTAAAGGAAAACCTAACCCCAACTCTCCCCCAAAAGTGCCCTTAAATGAATTTTCCCGGAGAAATGTTCCAAATCAAAATTGTAGCTTTTAGTATGTGTAGTTGATGTTATTAAGTTTAAAGAAAATCGTTGGTGCCATTTTCGAGAAAAATCACAAAAAAGTGAAAAAAAAAACATTCAGTAAAGGGGTACTTCCGGTTAATGAATTTTTGTACAAAACCTTATTGTCAGGTCACATGCTACTAGCACTTGAACTAAATATCAAGTTTAAACTTTCCGGCGATTTTCCGGTTTTTGAGCTATTCTGTACACATACACAAGACCATTTTTTAAAAACCACTCAGAGGACCTCAAAACGTGTATTTCCGGTGAAAACTAAATATCGAAAATTTGACACGATTACAATACTTTTTTTTACTAGGAGTAAGAGAAAGTAAAAATGCATTTAAACGGAGATAGCAAACATACTTTATTACACATTATTCATTATTACATTTACTCATTATAAACACCTAGGTCAAGGCCGAGTCTAGAACCGTAAAACCCGCAACACACCACAGTTTAGCGGGCCAGCCTCTAACCACCATTCAACTATTGCGGCGTTCTAGTACTGCACTTAATGGGCATTGTATTAAGTACATAGTAGAATCATAACTATATGTGAGACTGAAGTGTGGCACTTTAGGGGAAAGCCTAACGTTTGTAGCTCACCCGGCAATTCCGAAGATAAATATTTCTAGAAATTTATTTATAATTTAAAACAACATTTGTGTATGTGGCTAGTAGCGACTTTTAAAGAAAAACCTTAGGAACCTTTTTCGAGAAAATCATGAAAAGCAGAAAAGAATTATTCTCTGTTGACGCTTTTTGATCGAAAGCGTGTCAATAAACAGAATAGCAAGTATGAGTTTCCACCTGCAATTTTTCATTTACACACACACATACTCATAATTATGTCGATAGAAAGAGACTGGTGAGAGAAAGAGACTATTCGCTAAAAATTTCTCATTTTTTTCAGCTTCAGAGGACATAAAACGATTGATTTCCGGTGAGATCTCAAACTTCGTAAGCAATGACCTTCCTCTTACATAAGTATGAGGAAGTATGTATATATTGAATATGTGGTTGGGTCCGCAATGGTAGATAACGTTTACGATTTTATCCGTCATAGTATGATTGATTTTATGGTTCTAATAGGTTTCGGATATTCATCCATAGCCAGAGTAAGGTTCATCAATACGTGTAGAGAGTTTACTTCAATTTTACATATCAATCACGCACCACACTGAGGAGTTTGGATATATGTATATATGGTGATCTTTTAGCTTTCTGCGGCCATTTTCATGAAACACACTTAAGTTGCCGCGTTGAGACCGCTTCAATAGTTTACCGCATACCGTTCCTTCTGTTTTATCTAGTTTCATTCCTCCATTAGCTTTCAACGCAAACGACCCTGAAGAAGTTCATTCAGTATGGATTGCAGTCTGTTTCTGGCGAACTACTGAGGGGTCTCAACTTAAATGTTTTATATTTATGTGGTTTCAAGAAACTGACAAGACTCCTTGAATCAAAACTAGAATAAAAAAAAAAGCTATTGGACATGAGCCCAGAAATGCCTATTATTTCTGCCCAGATCATTAGTTTTTTCAAGGCATATCCAAACAATTTTCGAACTGATAACTCAGCTCAGTGTTTTCATGGCGACCTGACTGTTGGATAGAATCACCCTACCGTGGATTCCTATAATTCATATTGAGATTAAACTAGACACATCTTTCAGTTACATAAATTTCCACCTGTAAGTTGCTAGGAAACTTTTACTTTGATTATAAGTAACTAGTTCTGGGTCAATGCACTCCTGGGGCTCATCGGAGTAACTTAATGTAAGTTCTTTAATACCATTCACTATATCACACTCTTCTATTAATTAACCTCCTGGTGAAATGTTTTGAATCCACAATGCCACATGCCTATGCAATCAATCCATCACATAGTAGTTTATGCGGAAATGTAAAAGATATAAATATAATAGAAGAAATAAAATTATATCAGCAGATTTCTATCTTATAACATTTTTAAAAGTTATTTTACCAAATAAACAGCTTAAATGAACTAACATGGAAATAAATATTTGTGGTTAACACAATGTTGCCACATATTGCGGGAATAAAATGAAATTATACCATGTGAAAAACCCCGATTCCTGGCTCCCCATTCCCAATCAACAATATTGTCTGGCATCTAATTGGATTGATATACAATTCAATAGGAAATATTTATTTAATGAAAACAAAATATCTAGATTTGCATAAGTGAATAAAGTTTTACATCCATCCAATGTGTTCTGATGGTGTTTAAAGTGGAATTGCAACAGAGAACTCTCACTCTCTCTCTGATGGAGATTAGTTAGCCTATTTATACTTCACCGCCATTGTGTGCGAGTATTTGTGTCATGTGGTGTGCAATCTTCCCACTGACATTGTTGCTGACATATTTGAGCCAAAATCCTCCTTTTGTATATATAGCATGTTATACGACTTCACTCATCTTCAACACCATTCTTATATTCTCACGTTACTTGCCCGAAAAAAAAGGTGGATTATGCAACCGGAAACAGTTAAGAATGGGAAAAATTATTTTGAATGACAGAAATAATTTAATACAAGTGCCATGGAAAAACATTTTCCACCTGACTTTAGTTCATATTAAAAAAAAATAAATAAATAAAGTAAAAGATCATGCTGAATGGAATCAAAGAAAAATTAAATTTAGTAAAGGAACCCCATGAGGGAGATGTAAAGCTTCTGAAATCCTTTTTGATACCCGTCAAATATTTGCGGCATTAGTATGGATTAAAGTTGAAACAACTTATTATTTTTTTTTTATCCTTCCAAGTTTAAATGCTTTGCTTTGAATCCGTCTTTAGAAAGGAATTGTTAATAAAGTATTTAAAAAAAAAAACTCTCTTGAACTGTTCCACATAGTCAATTATTCCAAGTTAAATATCTGAAAATCTTTCTTTAGGTAATTCTTGTATTATAGATCTTCAATCTCAACTCCACCCACCTCGTCAACTCGCGTATTGGAATTTTCACGATCCATTTAGTTGTATTTATTATGTAGTAGGTCGAGGAGAATGACTAAATGTAAATGGCACTTTAAAACCTAAACTCACTACTAACCCCACATCGGGTGTTGATTATCCTGTACAAAAATTTCAAATAAAGTACGGTATTGGGCATGTCAACTTTAATGAAAATCGTTGGAGCCTTTTTTTGTGAAATAATGCGAAAAATTCTAAAGCTACAAATAATCAAGTTCCACCGAAACTTTCATATAGAATCTCATGGCGGTATTGGATTTATAGAGGGATTGGCAATACTCTACTGCGGCCTAAAAGATGAAGTACGGCTCCCCTAGGTGTCAATGTTTGATCTAGAAATAAATAAACATATATAATACTTTTTTCTTTTTTAAAAAAGGGAGTATAGTGCACTGAGATCAGAAGAGTACTTTTTCTTTGTAATTATTAATAATCAGAAGAGTACTCTTTCTTTGTAATTGTACTGTTTCCAGATTTATTTCCCCAAAGAATCTAAGAATTTCGGAATGTTCTAAGTAGGGCATATCCCCCTCCTACACCTGATAGGTGCTCTAAGCTTCTGAACCTTCTCTGAATGAAACTAACGTAGTCCATTTATGAAGGCGTTCAGAGTTTCTCCATCTCCTCACAGAATCTGCAATACTTTCTAAGTCCAATTTCTTCAGGTGTCCCCTAAGTCTACAAGGCCCCAAGACAATCATCTCGAACATGCAAAGCCTCCCCAAAATGAAAAATCGCAGGCAGCTCAACTTAGTAATTCCGTTTAGATTGTGACACAAACATTTCTGACGTAATCCATCAACCGAAAGTACTTCTTACTGAATAGTTTCTTTACAGTTTTCGGCGATTTTCTTGTAAACTGCTACAATGATTTTCTTTTATCTACGTTTTCTTTCTATCTACATACATAAATACTTATCACTTTTGTGTAGAACAATACTGGAAAGGATTAGCCTGAATGCAGGACACTTTTACTTTTACTTTTTAGAAAAATGTTTTTTGTGAGAGAAATGTGGGACTTACTTGAAGGATAAAATGCAATCTACTCAGAGATTTTAGATGTCTCGTCAATGAAACACAAATGCGAATGAAAATATCAACAGAATGGGCAGTTTGTAAAAGCATTTAAGAAAAAAGTTTATATACGATCACAAGAAAGCGGAGTTCACAAATCAGTCCATAATATGAAGACCAAGACTAAAAAGGAATCATAAGAGGAAAATTATCTGAACAATATACCTCAACAGTATTGCGAACTGCCGACAAAGTAGCAAACAAGAACCAATATTTAAATTAAGTACTTAATGGCCTGGACTTAGAATGTATTCGTCACTTAATAAATGCATGCACCAACATTATGAGCCACAATGTTTACTACAAGAAAAAAACAACTACAAGCAATATATTGAGATCAAGAACACAATTTTAAAATGTAAAAAATATGGGAAATTCTGTAAAGAAAATCATTCTTGTATAATGACTCCTTTTCGGTCAAGAAAACAAAAAAGCACTGGAGAATGATGTGAGGATGGGATGGTTAGAAGCTAAAACCATTGCCCTCTAGAAGTTCATTGAGGTATGGTTTGTATGTGTTTGTACAATGTATGCAGTGAATGATCTGTGATCTGTGAAGTATATAAGCAGAAGTGAGCAATAAGGTGATTAACTTGAATTTATCTGTGCATGCCCTGGGTAAGGTGATGGAGAAGTCTGGGTAAATGTTGTTCTTGTTACTAGACTAGGCTACCCATAGGGACACAGCATTTCCTGAAGAAGAAGAGGCTGTCCATTCTCCCTCGGGAACCTTCTTGGGATAGTTATATTATCTTTTATACAATAGAATGTATTAACAATAATTGAATTTCTGAACATAATAAATGATTTGATTTTCTTACCGCTATTGATCGGTTGGGCATCAACTTTCGGGTACCATAATCGAATTGTGTAACATTTTCTGAGATTATATTAAGTTGCGGCTACAATATTTCACAGAATATCACCAAAATCTTCTTATTTTCGGAAAAATGTTTTGAAATAATAGCTAGATGAAAATATATAATCGCTTTATACGTCTTGAAAAACTCGAAAGAGAAACATTTTAGGTAACGTTTTAAGGCGCATTTCCGGTTAACTGATTTTATTCAAATTTAGAATTCTACAAATGGTTTCATGTATCTTAATATTTCTGTAGATAGTAAAACAGTTTATAGAACTGAAGTGGCCGTTTAGGTAAGTTTAATGTTCAGCTTCTGCCGGAAACTCACAAAAAATCAGTTTTCCTGCAATGTTTCAAACAAAAGTGTATAGTTACTATGAGAAGGTTACAAAACTCGTTGGAGCTGTTTTAGTTGTATACAATGGAAAAAACATTCAGTAAATATGCTCACATGGCACTCGAATTTCCGAAAATCTTGTCGGATAATCCTAGCGGAATCAAGTTTAAGCTCTATGCGATTTATACAATCCAAGGTGCTCAAACTTATGGAGGTAAATGATGAATGGAAACTAAGATTAATATCTCCTAGGCAGAATATAGGCGATTATTGCCCCACAGAAAAACAAATTACAAGATTATAAAAAGCGTGATTACATTCGACTACCTGACATATTTGACTACTTGGATATCCGCTAATGAAGAAAGTAATGAAGATAGAGACAATAAAATTAATATATGCAGAACATTGTTGGGAATCATAAATTTAATTCTCTGGAGTAAGATAGTAAGACTGGGACTAAGAAATAGAGTTACCATTCTTTGATGAAATGTGTGGTGCTTCCAACGAAATATCACCGTAAGGAATAAAAAAGAAGAAGAAGAATACTCTCTCTTTAGAGTTAGATTACTGGGGAAGATGTTATGGAGGTTCCCGTGTTGGTCGAAATAGAGCTGAAGAAATAAGGAAAATTGTGAATCAAGAGATCAATATACTCCAGGACATAGGAACAAAGAGACTGCTTTGGTGTTTGGCCATGTTATGGCAATGAGTGACTTTGGGATGGCCTAATGGAGCCCTCGGTCAGGTACCCGCGGAGTACAGGAGAAAAGGAAGACTTCGGAAGTGATGGCTTGAGGGAGTGCGTAGAAGATGATGGGAGAGCCAAATGGTTTATTAAAACAAACTTCGGTTTACATTATTCATTCACACACACACATAACAGGCCATTCGTTAAATACATTATTACTTTCTCTTACTCCTAGTAAGAGGAAGTATTGTAATGGAGTCAGATTTTCGATATCGAGTTTTCACCGGAAATATCCGTTTTGAGGCCCCGTGAGTCCAAAAAAGTGGTTTTTAGCAAATGGTCCTGCGTGTATGTGTGTGTGTGTGTGTGTGTGTGTGTGTGTGTGTATGTATGTATGTATGTGAACAGCATAGGTCAAAAATGAAAAACTGTAGAAAGTTGAAACTTGATATTCCGTTCAGGTATCACCATGGGATCTGACAGTATGTTATCTGTCAAAATTCCTCAACCGGAAGTATCACTTTACTAGTTTTTACGTTTTTACGATTTACTCAAAAATGGCTCCGACGATTTTCTTTAAACTTAATGTATCAACTACATATACAAAGAGCAACAACTTTAATTTGAAACATTTCTCCGGGAAAATTCATTTAAGGGCACTTCCGTGGGAGAGGTGGGGTTAGGTTTTCATCTAAAGTGCTATTTCACTT
The DNA here is from genome assembly GCA_011037195.1 of Triatoma infestans. Lineage (NCBI taxonomy): Eukaryota > Metazoa > Arthropoda > Insecta > Hemiptera > Reduviidae > Triatoma > Triatoma infestans. Next base: position 56,519 of record JAAEAF010000248.1, on the reverse strand, counting down.
TATTAGACAATTCTGCCTTCTTAATAATGTTAATTAGAATTAAATATGTTGTTGAACTTCCGAGTTTGAAAAAAATCGGATAACCGGATGTGCGTTTATTTTAACACTTTAGTAATGATTTTTTTCATTTTTTCTCGATTTTCTCAAAAATGGCTCTGACGATTTTCTTGAAACTTCATATATAAACTAAGCATGCAAAGATCTACATCTTTTATTTAAAACATTTCTCTGGGAAAATTCATTTACGGGCACTTTTTTGAGGTGGGGTGGGGGTTACAGCTTTCTCTAAATTGCTATCATAATTGATTATACAATTCCATCATCCAAACAATTATAATTAGAAATAAATAAATGGCCAAAAATTAGAGTTTTAAGAAAATAGAAAGTTGTGTGAGTGTTTCAACCAGATTTTTTTTCCATACTTAGAGACGGCAAAACCTGTATTTTCGGAGGAAACGTAATTTTGAAAATTTTCACATGATTGCAATAAGAGAAAAAGCCATAGTGAAATAAATGCCATACAAATATCATCAACAACAATATACCAATGTGTGAACCATTTTGAGATAAATTTCTATCATACTTTCTATCTAAAGATATTTTTATGATAATCCACCGATATCCGCCATGGAGATATTTGACTGGATATTAAAAATTAATGGTTAAACTGATCAGTAATCATAAAAATTAAAAATTAAAAAATATGATAGAATCATATTTCAAATAATAAAAACTAAGTGGAAAACCAGGAGATAGCAGAAATTTCAACTTTAATCCATGATAATCCGCTATTTCACAGAGTTGGATCATGCAATCTACTACACTCTCGCACTATTTAAATCAATATTTAATTAAAACAAATTGTGTATCCTGTAGAAAAAAAAAACTGGTGTGAAACACTCACACAACTTTCTCTTACTCCAGTTCTCAAAATTATAACAAACAAATTTTATAGTTTTTGCACCAAATTTAATGAAATTTGTCGAAAACTGTAAAAACTATTCATTAAAGGCACACTTCCGGTTTACTGATTTCCTTCAAACTCGGAATTTTGGCCATCTATTTATTTCTAACTAATTTGATTCGGATGATAGAGTCGTATAATCAAGTATGATACTTAGAGGAAGCTGTAACCCTACCCCTCTCCTAAAAGTGCCCTTAAATGAATTTTTCCAGAGAAATGTTTTATATAAAAGTTGTAGATCTTTGTATGTTTAGTTTATATGTGTAGTTTCAAGAAAATAGTCGGGACCATTTTTGAGAAAAACGCGAAAAAGTGAAAAAATAATTTAGTAAAGTGTTAAAAGAAAAGCACTTCCGGTTATCCGATTTTCCTCAAATTTGGAATTTCAACAACATATTTAATTCTAATTAACATTATTTAAATGACCGAATTGTGTAATAAACTGAAACAGCACTTTAGAGGTTAACCTAACCCCACCCCTCCCACAAAAGTGGCCTTAAATGAATTTTCCCCCAGAGAAATTGTTTCAAATAAAGCTTATAGCCCCTTTATATGTAGTTGATGTAACAAGTTTACTGAAAATCATTGGAGCCATTTTTGAAAAAAGCGCAAAAAAACAAAAAAAACCACTATAAAGTGGTAACTTGCGTTGAATTTTGACAGATAACGAACAGTCAGATCGCATGCACCTAAACAGAATATCAAGTTTCGCTTTCTACGATTTTTCGTTTTTGAGCTATGCTGTTCACATACACACACACACAGAGACCATTTGCTAAAACCACTTTTTTGGACTCAAGGGACCTCAAAACGGATATTTCCGGTGAAAACTCAATATCGAAAATTTGACACGATTACAATACTTCCTCTTACTAGGAGTAAGAGAAAGTAAAAAAAAACCAACGAATTCATTGTTTTCCTTGGATTGCATGAGCGGAAATCATCTTATAATCTCAAATTTTCGTAAACATGAAAACGTAAGGTAAATATTTTTACTTTCTCTTACTCCTAGAAAGAGGCAGTATTGCGAAGAGTTTACAAACCTTCGAAATTAAGTTTTCTCCGAAAATACATATTTTAGGGTTCCCTGATTACTGATAAAATGTTTTGTTAATTATGGTCAATATAATTTGTTTGTGTGTGTGTTTGTGAACAAAATATCCCCAAAACGAAAAATAGTAGGAATCTCAAACGTGATATTCCGTTTATGTACTGCCATCACATCTGACATGAAGGTTTTGGGCAAAATCTGAACCACCGGAAGTGCGACTTTACTGGATGCTGTTTTCCCAGTTTACGGCGATTTTCTCGAAAATGGTAACACTTTGCCTTAAACTTCGTAGACATTAAACTTTACTCTATGCCATACACACGATTCGCAGACAGAGCTAACCCTTTTATTTAAAAAAAATTTACCTGGTTCTGAACTTTTCTCTAAAGCGTCACTTCAGTACAATGTATGGTTCTGCCACCTCTATAATTTTAATATAAATTAGAAGCAATGTAATCGCTAGAATCCTAAATTTGAAGAAAATTGGAAAATTGCAACTTTACAGAATTGTGTTTTTGTGTTTTTGTAATTATCTCGAAAACGAATATAACGATTTCAATTAACTTGGACTACTAATTGCGCAGATTTAAACTTATTGCGATCGCGTCAAATTTTCCATAATTGACTTTTCACCGGTGATTTATTTTTTGTGGTCCCCTGATTATAAGTGTCCCAAAAAAAAAAAAAAAAAATGGGTTTTTAGAAATTGGTGTGTATGGGTTTGTGGTCAGCATAACCCAATAATGGAAAATCACAGAAAAGTTTATACGTGATATTTAATTAAAATACTAGCATGGGACCCAAGAATAAGGTTTTCTGGACAAAATCAGTCAACTGGTAAAAAATAAACTTTACTGAATGGATTTGTCAGTGTTTTTTTGCGATTTTCTTAAAACTTACAATTTCAATTACACATATACAGAGCTACAACTTTTATTTGTAACATTTTTCCGGGAAAATTCATTTAAGGGCTGTTTTGGGGGAGGGGCGAGGTTATGTTTTCCTCTAAAGTGTTATTTCAGTTTTATTATATCATTCTATCATCTACATCGCTACCGGACAGGACCTCTGTGGTTTACAGACGGTTCTAGGATGGATTGCGGAACTGGAGCAGGAGTGTATGGAATGAGCCCGCAGGTACTCATTGAGAGGCTTGGGCAGGTATTCCACTATATTCCAGGCCGAAGTTTTTGCCATTAAGGTCTGTGCCGAGGAGAACCTGCGTAGAGCCCCAAGAGGCAAGGTCATACGCATTTGCTCGGACAGTCAGGCCGCACTGAAAGCCCTAGAGACTTAGAACTACCTCATCCCTAGTGAAAGATTGTCGTGAGGCATTGGTGAGACTCTCCAGGCACAACAAGGTACAGCTTGCTATGGGTGCCTGGACATGTAGGGATTGAGGCTAATGAGACAGCTGATCAACTGGCCAGGAACGGGGTCCTGGGGATTACTGGCGGAGCAATTCGTGCAGCGATTAGAGAGTGGCGTCGCATTAAGCATGAAGAGCTCTGGAGGGGGAGCCCGGGTGTTATACACAATAAAAGGATGATGCCAGGACTGTGTAAACGAAGGACCCAAATGACTCTTAGTCTGAGTAGGAGCCAGATTTCTCTGGTGACGAGACTATTTACGGGTAATGGTAGGTTCAGGAAACATCTGTACAAGGTAGGGCTCATTCGAGCGGAACCCTTGTGCAGATTATGTCAGGAAGAGGAGGAAACTGCCTCCCACCTGTTGTTTGATTGCATTGCAATAATTAAATTGAGGTATGAAACCTTTGGTACGTTGCGACCTGAGGAGATAGTAGCTCAAAATAACCTGGTGATGAAGGCCCTCAAACTTCTTAAGGAGAGAGGGTTTGTCTACTAGGAACTATTGGGGATAAGCCTCTGTTGACTGCAGTGCCAGGATATAGCCCACCCGAGATTGGTAATAATAATAATAATAATAATAATATCATCTACATAATATTAATTACAATTGAACTTTGATGCCGAAATTCCGATTTTAAAGAAGATTGGTTCATCGGTGTAAACTTTACTAGTTTTTTGCGACTTTCTCCATAAAGACACCAACAAATTTCATTAAACTTGTTATACTTACCATACATACAGAGACCTTTCACTTTTGTAAAGAATTAGTAAATTCAAACTCCCCCAAAACCTCATTTAATGAAGGTTTTTGGTGGAAAGAGTAAAGTTATGCTTTCAGTTTTTATAAAGTTTATATTTTCCCATTCATCATCTATCTTGAATGCAACTAAACATCTATTAAGATATGTTAGAACAGAATGAGTCAAGAATAACATGTAAATCGCTGTAAGAGAAAGTCGTGCGAGTGTTTCACACGAGACTAGATTTTCCATTGGTATTAACCTTGTTTTTTTTTTACTTCTTTTTTTTTGTCTAACTTCATCTTTTACAATAGTGTCAAATATCGATGTAAGGTTCGGATACAGGGCAATGAACCAGCCTTCGACAAAATTACGCTTTTTCCAATGATTTATTTTACACATAAAAATACAAAATATTACAACAATACAATTACTAAGTCCATGACCTAATCGCTTATCTAACCCCCATTTACTACTTACAACTACTCCACTGGTTCCACCTCTCTACACCCCACCCAATCTGATCTGTCCTCCTTATAATCTGCTTAATACAATAAATTCTACAATTTCCTAAATACTTAACTACAGTAATTCTCACCTTTAACTAACTAACACTCAACCCGAATTTACAAATATAAGATACAAATATTACAACAAGATATTCACAAAGCCCATAACCTACTCGCTAATCAATCCCCAGTCACTCCCTGCAACTACTCCATCGGATTCACGTCACTAATCCCTAAACAGTCTACTCAGCTTCTACTTATTCCTGACCGTGAGTCGACCCTTCACACACACACACACACATACAACCACTCGTACTTCTTAGGATTGCGCTTGAAACTGGGCTAGGGCAACCCACCGACACACAGAAACCATATCCACCAGTTCATTCTCTTTTTCAGTTCCACACACCACGCCACTCGCCAACTGACTGCCCGTGTCAACCTGACACGTAGCGCTCTAGCCCAATTTCTGCTGCCGACTCAGCGGTTTTCCCCGTTCATTGCACTGACTCCTTACATCGAAATTGAATTTTCACCAGTGGAAAAGATTTTGGGGTTTCCTGAGTTCGGAAACAAAAAAATATTCCTAAAGAATAGTCTGTGTATCTGTGTATCTGGAAACTGGTATTTGGAGGAGGGTTCTATGGGGGAGCGAAAAAAAGCTGAGCTTTTTTTCTAAAGTGCCATGTGATTACAATAGATATAGATCTCCCATCTATATAATGTTGAGTTATAATGGATGTGAGAAGGAGATTGGATTTTAGATAAATAAACTAGAATGATATGTTGAACACTGTATAATGAAAAGAACACTTGATATAAAATAGAAGATAGTTAGCGAGAGATATATAAAGAAACAGACTGGCTGAGTACTAAGGAGATAGTAAGGTTGCTGATTGGATGTGAACTGTCCTTAACTGTACTGCTGTCGCTCTGTTTATATGAATCCTTCCTAGTCTGACCTAGGTGGGGAGTAACTAACTTTTCATTCAGTTAATGTGCTTCTCCGCTTTTTGGATCCCATTATAGAGCTGTATTAAAAGCATTGCTACTAATCCAAATTTAAGAAATTGTTGAAATGGCAAACAGTCTTGATGTAGGTAAAGAATTGACATTGAACAATATGCGAGAATGGGGAAGTATATTTGTAGAAATGCGTAATAAGCTGGAGAGGAATTTAAGAGAGTAGTTTGTATTTGAAATGAATAAATCTACCTTCTACACGCATTATAGTGAATTGTCATTCAATCTGGATAGAAACAATTATTTGCATGGTGGTATGTCCTTATTAAATATTAGATGATAGCAAAGATTAGAAGTGGTACATTAAGACTAAATTATTTGCCATATAATTGTAATTCCTGTGATCGCAGCCCGCTTTGTAATGCTGAGGAAGTGGAAACACTACCTCATTTTCTAGAAGACTGCCCAAGACTTGAACATATTAGACTTGAAAATTTAAAAAAAAGCAACATATCCACCCAGGAAATGCTAAATCTACTAAATGGTAGTGACTGGTTCGCTCTGATTGGTTATGTTACAAATGCCTATTCATTTAGACATATGAATTTGCAAATTAAATAATAGCATTGTCAATAATTGTAGTGGGTAAATAAAAAAAAAATTAAATAATATAAAATATTAAACTTCCTAAATTAATAATCGCGAAGTATAATTACTGTATTTATTAAGATTTTATATTTATAATTAATAGTATAAATAAGATCAGTTCTCGTGAATTTCTCCGTAGCTTTTCGTATATATATTTGATTTCTTCCTTTGTAATATATCTATCTTAAGATATAGTAAGATGGCTATTATTTAATCATATACCTGCTTTTGCGACGTGGTATCACAAGCAGACAGTCTTTATGTTTTTGTTAAAAGCTTGTTTGTCCTACTAACAAGCTAAATATGGTAATACTAAATATGGTATTGAAAAATGTATTTACATTTTTTTCTAACCAGGAAAATATTAAATTAATTTGAAATCGTAATATATAGAAAATATTGCAACTGAAGATAATTATCACTCACTTAACTAGACTAAATAAAAAAAAATTGTATCACTATTTTTCTATGCGATTCTTGACTAAATTATGAATTTATCTAGTCTATATTAAGGCAACATACTTACTTTGCTTTCTACATATTAAAAGTGTATTATTAATATTATCGAATAAATAAAATAAATAATAAATGCATAAAATAAGACGTATGTGAAGAAAAGTTTAAGAAAAAGGATTCGGATATACATGAACGATAAAAAAATAATACATGATTAATAAATAATCTGGGGAAAAATTATTATTTTAAAGAATACTATATATAAAAAAAAGGAATAAGAGTGAGTACTGTCTAGAAAAGAGTGGTAGATGTTGGAGAGAAAGCCTGGGCCAAGTAGTAAGATCCCCGTACACTAATCGATCTTAGTCGGCCATCTTAGAGCAAAGATCGGCGGGGGCACTACGTCCTTTTTACCACCTCCACCACCGCCACCACGACTGGGGCTACCTTTATTACTAGTTCTACTATTACAACAGCAAATATATTTCACACCTTTCTTAAATTATATACAACCCACGCATTCAATTAAAACAACTATTCATTGATCAAACCATATATATTTTACAGCTACGTGTCTTCGAACTATGTTTAGTTTGTTGGTCCTTATCTAACTTCAGCACTATTAATTATTAAATTCGAAAAATTTCCTTAATACTATTAATTAATTATTTCGAAACAATTAAATTCAGATTTCTGTGGAAAAAACTGAGGTTACACCCAGACATCCTTTTTTAAAAAAAATAGGCTGATTTTCTACCTTTAATTAAAAAAGAAATAGCAAAATATAAATAATCAATTTATTCTTAATGAACGGTTTTATTTAAACTCAAAATATGATATACTTCAAAAAAATACTAATTTTCAGTATGTTATTATTACTACAAGTGAACTTTTTGTGCAACATCTGCCTGCCAGACAACGTGTGGTAGGTTACTATGCGGGATTCCATCACAATTGAGTACAGCCTTCGCTTCCCAATCCGTACCTGGATCAACACCCTCTTCTCGTACCAATATAAAGAGAGCAACACGTATGAGAGTTTTTAATAATGTTGAATAATCTTTCAAATTCTGAACACTAAATACTATTGATTTAGGGTGCACTAATAGAAGCCAGAGTTTGGGTAGACGATTTCATTGGTGTCGAAAAAACAAATGTTGTGTCGAGTTGACGCGAAAAAGTGCCTGAGTTAATCTCCAATCATTCTGTGCCAATTGGTTATTAAGCCAAATACCTGCAAAGATCTGTGGAATCTCTAGAAATATTGAACTGTCCTTCTTCCCTTAAGGTATCAACGTCAGCTCAACCGTGACAGAATAAAGAAAGTTTATTGAAACTATATAAATCTGGAACTATTTAAAATTTGCAGCGACGGTTCTAACTCCTGGTGGGCTCGCAAGGGGTATCTGTTGCATGCAGTTACCTAGGGGGTAGCGACCCCACGGGTTACCATAGCTCAATACTGCATGTACTTCCTCGGAACAAAACACTTTAACTACATACACTCAATTCTTTACTGACAAACAAACACAGTATACAAACTTGGGGGTGTGATTGACCCTGGGTATGAAAGGTGGCTTGCATGTGGAAAGAATTTATGAGAGTGTGGAAAAGAGATGGGAGAAATTGAGAAGGTTAATTGGGAATGAGAACAAAAAAATTTCTAACCAGCTCTCCGGTGTTAGCGGGAGTGTTGCCGGTTGTCTTGAAAATGGTGCTTGGGCTATAAGGTAAAGCGGGGTTTAAAATTTGAGCTAGGGGTAAGGGGGATAGAGGTAGATAAAATAGAGGTGGAAGGGGTGGAGAAGATGAAGAGAAAGATAAGTAGGAATTGGTAGAGATGGCAGGAATTGTGGAGGACGGATCAGAGAAGGAGGCTGGTGTTCGAGTGGATTCCGGATGTTAGGAAGAGGTTGCGGGAGAGATGGTGGGACTCGGACCACTTTGTTACACAGGTAGTTATTGAGCATGGGGCTGGAAGGGCTTACCTGTATAGGTTTGTGAGGGGGGAAAGGGAGAGATTTTACTACGGTGTGGTGGATACGATCAGGCACAAAGTGTTGGACTGCGTGTGCGGGGATAGCGCGAGATTTAATGTAAGAAGGGAAATGGTGAGACATGGAGTGGCCGGAAGGATGGAAGGGAGGAGGAGTAGGGAGACCTGGCCGAATCTCGGAAAATTAGCGAGAGTTCAGTCTCAGGTTGGGTTGTGTATAGATAGGGGTTGTACAGGTTAGACTTAGGGTTAGGGTAGGTTAGGTAGTGTATAGATATAGGTTAGATTCCTATGGTAAGGTTTAGGTTAAGTTTTGTATATATTGTTGAACGTAGAATTTAGGGTGAATGTAAAATTTAATACATATATATATGTAGATAGGTTCTACTGTGTTAGGCTGCATAGGTTAGGTAGGATTAGGTTAGGTTGGCTGTATATAGTTTTGTGTATTTGTAGGATGTAGATATGTATATATTGCCAAATAGCTTAGACGCAACTCCCTTTTTTTTCGGGCGTAGGTACGTGGCGGCACCATCGCCCATCTCTGTGAGATGCAATCAGCCACTGGTTCTCCAGGTTGGGATACCTTAATCCCCTATTCACATTCCTTCCTGGTCCTCTACCTTTTTCCTTTCACTTTCTCAAGGGCCGATGGGTTCTTGGTTCCTGGGATACTGTACCGTGACCCCTGAGGCCACGGGTCAAGATCAGTAGATGCAAGTGGTAAGGCCAACAGGAGTGAGATCAGTTACGCCGCTATAGATAATATAGCGAAGTACTGAACTACGGGCGCAAGCATCGTTTTCCAAGCCCAATTGAGGTAGGACTCGTAGTGGCCGTCGGTTAACCAACAGCTAAGCTGTCCCATGGGACATGAGCTGAGCAAACAAAATGGATACTCTTGTCGCCGCATCCGACGACGGAAGGGCCATTCGCTAGGGGTGCGGCCCACCAGAGCTAAAGTAGAGTTAGCCTTCTCTAGATCTGTTAGTGGGGCCAAACAATTCACGCCCTTGCACAGTGGCGGCCTTGCAGTCCAGCTTCTTGTGCTGGTAGCAAGCTTCTCTTGTAAAACGACCTTGTGCTTGCACAAGGGGACTGGTATATCCGAATAGATAGGAACAGTCCTTAAAGAACCTCGAGTACTGCAAAGGAAAGAAAGGGAGAGGGAAGAATGTCCTATGATGGGTAGTGTTGTCTGAAGCTAGAGGCCGGCAGGGCACTAAGAAGGATCCGGGGGCACAATAGATCTTTGAGGTCGCAGTGTAATAATAGCCAACAACAATTTACAACTCCTCGTGAGTAAAACCTGAGCCATCTTTGTTTATATGGGAGCCATCATCCTATTGTATTTTTGTTGTATTTTCCTACTGAAGAGAAGGGATTAGCTTATCAGTGGTGCGCCAGACTCGCATTATGAGATTCTGGATTCGATTCCAGCTTCTCTACCTAGTATTTCTACAGCTCACTCAGTCAGGTGATGGACACAGCTTTGTCTGAAGCGAGATAATATTGTCCGGAGGTTGGCAATACTCTGAGAAGTCTCCGGGCAATAAACATATATATTGATACGCCTTAAAAATAATACTGATTTGTGGAATTAGATAGCGTTTGCTCTAAATACAGGAAGATTCTGCGCAGATACTTTGGCAACTATCTAGAATTCCATTCCTGTTTTAAAATGATGTGATATTGTTTTAAACTGCGGAGCCACTTTTATTTAAAGCGTCTACGGAGTTGCCCTTCTGCTTCTGTTCTGCATTCTATATTTTCACATCCAAAATCATTCAAACTCGTATCCATTCAGCTTTCCATTGCGCAATTTCCGTCCACGTTCAGAAATCTAAACAGAATATACTGGAATTCCGAAAGATAAATAACCTTTAACTTTTATGAAATATAGCAATATTTGATACTACTGAAGCTTGTTCCAATTATTCCGTGTCATGGAAAAACCTTTTAATAATGGAAATTGTCACTAAATAGTATAATGTAGACGGATATTATAAATCCCAGGATTGAAAAAGGACTGAATGTCTCTAGTATTTCCAGAAATCGTTCAAGCACGACCGTGTTAGCTTCAGAATGTTAACATTATTTTAGCTTGAACCCCTGCCGCAAAGCCGCCACGTCACGTCTTAGATCAAGGAACGTCCAAGTTGAAAGCAAATGAAGCCCAAGATGATAGGATGTAAGCTGTTAATTTCCTGCACACTAGTGATTTTTTATTTGGTCTAAACTAATTTTATGTAATGGCTAATATAACTTTTTTTTGTTTTGTTGCATGTGTCTGGAGAATTCTAATATATTTCTGTTTCTCTATGCATTGACACTATTCTCATTCGGATCGTGATTACTCAATGATTGTTTCTGGAATATTATACACAATTTCTGTTGGCCAACTGCTTTATAAAATAATAGCGATATGGTATCCATTCACAGATTACTTTAATTAATTCATATCAACTAACAATACCTCATACCTAAGCAATATTAAACTCATTTGTTTGTAGCCAATTATTGATTTTAATGGTTCTATTATTGATTATAATTATTATTATCCTATTTGTTCTCTGTAAAATAACATAATTTTTCCTAAAGTTATTTTAAATTACACAATAATAACTTATTGTTCCTTATTTCCGTAAGGAAGAATGTCTACAGATTCTTCAGACAGCTATCTTAGTAGCAATGAAGGTATAACTATTACAACCACACTTCCAAGGACACTAGCAACAACACTCATCCACCAGAGGTAGGTGTGCTCGGTTTATGCACCCATACACTAATTTTAGTTCACCACCAGATAAACTCACAAACAATCACACCATTGTATACTTTGCAAACGACAAGATTCTAGGATAGACACAGATAACCAAAAGAATCACAACTGATCTGACACTGGCAGTGGATTTTTACTTTATAGCCACAACCCCTTACATTTCTCCTAAGATAAGGCAAATAGAATTTAGGCGAGCAGAGCCATTGCCTGTCTTCTTTTTAATACTGATTTGGAAAAATTAATTTAGTTTAACTGTTGGCCGATGGGATACGAATTAAATTAAACCATCTCTCCTCTTAAGAGAAAGGAGTAGGGATGGCCACTTCTTCAGAAATCATGGTGTGTTGGTTGACAGCCTAACTACAGGAATAACATATAGTAAAGACATCCCAAACACTCCCAAAATATACCTAAATGAATTTCATAAAGTATGAATACATAAATGGGTCATATAAAGTTATATATATATATATATTCAAATCTAGCAAACCATCTTTATTGTGTTTTATCCTAAATGAAACAACAAACAAACAAATGTTTAATGTCGGAGGTTGGAAAATATTCCTATAAATTAGAACTTGCCTTTCAGAAATCCAAGAGTTAGTTTATTTCGATTTCCCTTCTACTCTTGCATCAAAAATACGGTTGTGAGGAATTTGCGATTGGACTAATTCATACACAGTAGAAGTTTAATAGCAATGTAAAGTTAGGATTTTTTTTTTAAAAAAAAGAAGAAGAAAATGTGATCTCCCAAATATAGTTCTAAGGCATGAAAGAACATTCCTGTCCAGAGATACTTCCCAAAATATTTAACCATATGGAAGAAAATCTTTCTATACTAGAAGAAAAAAAAAACAATTATATAATGGCGGAAGCTATTCTTAACGATAAACTTAAGTAGGCTGTGCTAGGTAAAATAAGGAGAAAACAGAACATTTAGCCAAAGAGGATTCAAGAAAAGCAATAACTGAACAATCCCAAAGAAGGTAGATTGATAGATAGTATATTTGATATGTAATACAGTAGATAGTGTATTTGAAAAGTTCGCTAAATTGCAGAATTCTAATTAATTGAAGAAAAAAATAAGTTTTTTTGGGGGGGCGTTTTTTAAGGTGCACAACAGCTATGGTCCTTTGCACCTGTTTCTAATTTGTAAGCACTCATCCGGGATGCATATCCATACCCACCAGTCTAACAGTTTCTACAGCAAACCCACAATCTAGGTTTAATCATTTTCCTCTACTCCCTTTATGACACTTATACAATAAATACCTATACACAAGACACCAGCGAACCATGTACAGCAAGTTTCACAACAAATGAAATAGATGAACCTCCCTAAGATATTCGAAAGTCTTATTGATATTGCCCTCATTGTCTCCTAATACACCTGTAAGACTGGTCGGCAAATTTACTTTTATCCGCGCGTTTACATCTTTCAAACATTCCAATAGAATATACGGGACCGTTAATGTCGTTTTGCAAGCGCTGCATACCGGCTGAAGTTCTCTTCGGAATATGTGGCTGTGTGTCAACATGGTGTGACCGAGTCTCATTCTCACTAGGACAACTTCTTATCGCCGTGATTCTCGATTTGAGGTTGACCATTTTTTTGTGGTACTCTTGATAGTCCTTAGTTTATTTGACAGCTGCACTGATTGCCATTCCTTTTCCCTGTTGGAAAGATTTTGTTTTTTAGAAAAGCTTTCCAATCGACTGCAAGGACACGTTCGTCTCTACAGGACATTGATGTCGCTTCTTTAGCAGCTTTGTCGGCAGATTCGTTATCTCTTATCCCCACATGACCGGGAATCCAAATAAAGGAGACTTCTTTATTTTCTCGCAGGCATAGTTCCAAGAGCGTATGTATGCACTGAATCAACAAACTATCGGAGTCCCGATTGCCTATCATCTCCAGTGAGCTCCTTGAATCGGAGCAAATAATATATTTCTTAGGTTCATTGTAGTTCCGAATATGTTCTAGGGCTTGGTTATATAGCGAATAACTCGGCTGTAAATAAGCTTGAGATATTGTTTAATGGGAAGTTGTACAGCCTCTCATTCATGACGAAAGCTGCACTAATCCAATTATCGTCTTTGACCCGTCGGTGAAATATTGTAATATTTAAAATATTAATTTTTAAACTAAGGATTTTTTTATTTATTATAAATAATTTTTTCATTTTAATAATAAAAAAAAAAGAAGTGAAATAAGTCAGAGACACTTATTGCTGATTGTGTTCATCATAGGCAAGAATATGGGACAGATAGATTTCTTACAACCCAGTCATATTCATACTAATTTGCAAAACTAATCATCTATTTTAAAAAAAAAAACAGTTAAATAAAATAAAAATTAATTAAATTCATACTAACACACAACAGATAAAAATATCTGGACAAAACAAAATAAAAATACAACGGAAGTTGTAAATATAAAACAATCTCATGTACAGTTATGTTTTACTAACTACTCTTTACAGTTTGTAAAATATATTCCAATTCAAATGGTAAATGAAAGGTGACAAAAGATGTAAACTTTTAGCTGGTCTCTTCCAACATCAATGTAAAACAAGGACATCATTCATAAATTTAGGTTCATTAGTCTTTTGGAATGCAAATTTCTTAGTATTTTTGTTGTTATTGCAAAGTAAAGCATTTTCAGTATTTAATATTAAAATACTTTTAATATTTGATTTTTAATTAATTTAGATAATTTTGTAAAAAAACTTTTTTTCTCAATGAAATGAACATATGAATTTTTCTCTCGCCGCAAATCCTTAAATTATAACAGAAAAACTGTTTTTCAAACACTAGGCAGTTTGCAACATGACTAAAAATACAACTGCATCGCAGAACGTTGCCAGTAAACCAATTGAATACTAATAAAATACTTTAAAATATAAATTTCAGAGAATAGCGTACATTTTAAATACATTTTGAAAATTGTCCATTTACAATACAATTCAGTAATTTTGGATTGGACAAGAACTTCAAAAAAAGTCATTTGATTAATTTTGGCCGTTCAATAATTTTTTTTTTTTTTTTTTATTAAATCATACCTTTAATGCTACCGTTCGGTAAACATCAAACACTCAGTCCGAAGATTTACAAAATCTCTGAAGAACATCTTAGGCCCAACAGTGAGTTGCTTTAAATCTCTTCACCTAAAGACGATCATCCACCCAAGAGTTGATGATAATTTTGGTTATGATCACTCCCTGTCATGCACACGTTACCTACTCTCCTCTTTCCCACAACATCGTAAACTACTTCTACTAAAAAATATCATTAGTTTCTCGCCAAATAAACAAATTCGAATATCTGACTAGGTAGAAGTTATAGCCTAAAGCTCCTGTAATGGTACCGCAAAGATAATGCAAGAGAGAACAGAGAGAAGACAGGCTCTCTCTGGTTAACAGAGTCTACTCTCTGAAGCAGGCTAGAGTGGGAGAACCTGTTTATATAACCCAGTGGGAATCTATCTAGATCTATCAGATTCAACCATACATCGCATCGTGTCATATCTCTACTCCCACCTTTTATTCTATCAGTTTCATTATAAAGTCCCAGTGCAGTGGTGTAAACTTATAGCTACATTATAATAGTCTCGTTTATTCAATTAAACCCAATTTCTCTCTTCAACAACTCCATTACAGTTCCAAACAGAATCAATGTATTATTCCCCAATATTTCTTCGATATACAAATCTACTGAAAATTAATGAAACGAGTATCTTGCCAAAAAATAAAATAAAATAAATCTTTCCCCATTCAATGAAATTAAAAAAAAAAATCACAGCCAGATTTCCTACATATTAAGAGGTTTCTAAAGCAAAGTCTAAAAATATTATTTTTAACTCAAATATTTCTTCATCAAAGATTATCCAAGGAAGACAAAATGATCAAAGTTATACAAGAATTTGGGTTTTAATGTAGAAATCTGTTATTAAATACATTAGGAGAGCGAAGGGTATAGCTCAGTTGTAGCGCTCTGGATTAACAATGCGGAGGTCCCGGGTTGAAATCCAGCAGTGATGCCCATAGATTTTCTCTTCCAAGGACCCTATACAGCTCACTGACCGGAAACCGGCAGTGCGAGGGCTATGAAGGCTCCGGACACCATAAATTTGACGGCATTAAGTTAAAAAAAATAAATAAATAAATAAATCCGATTACATATGAAATATAAATAATTTTTGAAATTATATTAAGTACATATATTTTATTTTGAACATATATATGTGTCGCGAAAGACACTTTCCATTATTTCAATATCCTATACAATTACTGTTTGAATTCAACAGACAAATTAAACAACTCATTAATAATTATAATAATTCATAAATATTTTGCTTTATTTTAACTAACTGAATCACATGTGATTTCTGAAATCTTCAAAAAATTACAATTTATTACTAATAATAATAATAGAGTAAAATCCGGTAGTAAATATTTGACACTTCATGAGCGTAACCGTCAAAGGAAGGAAAAGAAAAATACGATACAACCAATTCCACATTTGGCAAAAAAAAAATATTATGTGCAAAATAAGTCTTGGCTGGCTAAAAACTGAGGCTAGTAAACGAAATTACATCATTCTTTCCTTACTTTATTTACAATAGATTAATATTCGTTTCTACCTTTTAGTTTCTAGGTTTATTTGTTAGGTAAAAAATACATTGAATTTATCGTAAATCTAATATATCTCAATTAAATCTTCAATAATACACTTTCTTTTTTTTTTATAAAAAAAGCTACCTCTAAAACATTAAGAGCTAACTAAAACATTTGGAAAGGGCAGTATGAACATCTGTGCGTCTTTGGTACCTTGAAGCCAAAATCTTTCTGCCTGGAGGAATAGAACAGGTTCACAAAAAAAAAAAAAAGCATTAGCAAATGCGAAGCGCAGTTGGTTTATCACACATTCCATAAATCGCCACTATAATGGAGTTGTTGAGGAGAGAAATTAGGTTTGATTAAATAAACGAGATATGAAGACACTAATATGATGTAGCTAAGTTTACACTAACTGCACTGTACCGTTGTATGATTGTATCTGATAGATATCCTCTAGATAGATTCCCACTGGCTTATATACACAGGTTCTCCCACTCAAGCCTGCCTAAGTCAGAGAGTAGTCACTATTAACCAGAGAGGGCCTCTCTTCTCTCTGCTGTGGTTGCATTATCTTTGCGGTACCATTACACCACTATAGAAGTCTTTTTACAAATATTTTAAAATCAATTTACGAAAAGCTGATCAGACTTTAATTAAACCAAAAACTTATTTTGGCATACGAAATATTGCTAGCAATATTGATATTAAAAAACAAAGTCTTGATAGTCAATTTTAGTTTACGTGTTCAAAATTAAGAAACATTTAAAATAATAACAGACACCTCATAATAAAGCGATACAGTACAATATAATATGGTTTATTTCTTCCTTTTTTTTTTTTAATTCCAATTTTTCTGACAAGCATGACTCTAGAACAAGACAGATTCAAAAATAATAATATTGACTCTTCTATAATACATATTAACCAAAACATATATAAACAAAGGCATTAATTTAATTAATTCATTCATTAATTATCAAATAACAACGTATTACATTTTTTTTTTATTTTTACATCAATAACAACATTGTTTGATTACTTCCTCTATTTCTTTTTAATTTCGTATTTATTCTTTAGCGTGGCTACTCTTAGTATTACTCTTTGGCTGTCTACTAAAAGAAAGATTTATAACTCTTTCATTTTGGGCACAACCCTTTATGCTTGCGAAACTTGGACAATAAAAAAGGGTGTCCAAGGGTGAGAGAAAAATTTTTTTTATACTTAATTTTGAATAGATTTAAAGCCAACGTCGGTTTTCATCTTTTTTTTAATAAACAAGATTTTATAAAAGAATCAACAGATTTCATTTGATTTACATTTACACAATTTAACAGGGAATCAAGTTTGTCTAAATAGCAATAATTATTATCACGGAAGAGAAAATTTGACAAGATATTTTGATCTATGATTACTCCAAAATTTACAGTTCAATTAGAAAGTGTACTACTGTGTCAGGCAAATTTTTTCTGAACAATGTTTGGGGTTAGCTTCAAGATAGTTTATTTTTTTAAAATGACTCTTGAATATTTTTCGTATTGGGTACAATTTTGAGAAAGTGTTTTTATAAATTCAATTCTAAATTTAACTTTAGATAAAATTCTTCATCATGAAAAAAATTATTGACAAACCTTGACATAGCGCTGTTATAGTTACAGTTACAAATTCTATTGTCTAAACTTATCAGGTGCGACTTATAAGCGTAAATTAATCTGGTTTTACTCTTTTTTTTTCATCTCGTTATGGTTGCTAGATTTCCATATTAATCCTTTGGTCAAATTTTTTCAAGTGAAATCAAAAGAGTACTATACCAATTAAAGGGCATTTAATGGCGCTAAACTAATTTATAAGAATCTATTTATCATCATAACTTAGTCTAAGAATATGGGAGTCATCCATCTTATACCATGACCATCCACCAATTAATCAGCCTGTTCAATTACCTGAAAATCCTGATGAACCTAGATTAGATTAGATTAGATTGACACAGGAGAAACTCAGACCCAGGCACTGCAGCTTACCCGTTGAGGCTTATTGTGCCAACACCACAATATCTAGTAGTGGAAGCCCCCTCCAGACAGAACTTTTCCCACCAGTCCTTCTTGGAGTACGATTTCCTCCGGTCTCAACGTGCCGAAGTTCTCGTACCGCAATCGGCCGATTGTAACGTAATCAAATAACGGGTGAAGAAACCTTGTGCAGATGTTTCTTGAACCTGCCGTGCCCTGTGAACAGGCCCGTTATCAGACAAATCTGATACCTGCTTAAACCCAGGGTCTCTCTGGTTCTTCTTCTACACAGCTCTGGCATAACCATTTTGCCGTGTTTTGCTCCAATACTTAGCCTCCAGTGACGATTATGTTCTCTCCGAGTCCATTCTCTCAGAGACGCCCTCGCCATACTTTTGACTATTTCCAGAACGTTCTGGCCCACAGAAAGGAGTATTCGCACCATTCCTGGCCTGGTTGGTCGGCTAGTTCATTGCCTTTAATCCCCTTGTGTCCTGGCACCCATACCAGCCGCACTTTGTTGTGCCGGGCCAACAGCTCCAGGGAGTCTCTACACTCCCTAACTAGGGAAGAAGTAATTCTGAATGCCCCAAGTGCCTTCAGTGTGGCCTGGCTGTCCGAGAAGATGCATATCTCCATATTCCTAGAGTCCATACGCAAGTTCTCCTCAGCGCAGATCTTGATAGCATAGACTTCAGCCTGGTACACCGTGGAGTATCCACCAAGAGGCATCTCGATGAGTACCTCTCGTTTAACTCCATATATCCCGGCTCCAGTACCGCAGGCCATTTTGGACCCATCCGTAAACCAGGATCCCCCCGTCCAGCCACGTTTTCCCAACTTTTAGCCCATTCCGATTTTGATGTTTTGACAATTTTTTTCAAGTGAAATCAGAAGAGTACTACACCAATTAAATGGCATTTGTTGGCAGTAAACTAATTTATAGAATCGTATTTATCATCATAACTTAGTCTAGGAATAGGGAGTCATCCATCTTATACCATGACCATCTACCAATTAATCAGACTGACAATTACCTGAAAATCCTGATGAACCTAAAGCGTCAGGAGTTGTTGTGGTGAGCTGCAATAAGATTTAAAGAAGTGAATCTGAACTTTATCAAGTGAGTCTCTACACAAGGAGCGGACCATACCTCCCCGCAATACATCAGAACACTAGCGACCCATGAGTCAAACAACCTTCCTTTGTCTTCCCAAGATTCGAACTTATTCTTAACACAGAATGTATTTAGCGCTAGTTGACGCTGTCATACCTAAATGCTTTGCTGGGGTCATTAGCTTTTTTAAACTTACCATTAGATGAATAAATTACGCCTAAGTATTTGAATTTTTTGACGATTTCAATTAAATTTTATAATATAAAACCTTCCTACATTTTCCCAGATTTCCTCCTTTATGGAAACGCAAGACTTTCGTTTAGTCCACGTTAAATTTAAAGACATTCGCTTTAACATACTTATATAACAAATACACCTTAAATTGAATATCTATCTTGTCCATGAGTAGCCTAGAATCACGATGTCATCAGCACATAATAACATAAGGACATTATTCTTTTTCCGACTGACACTAATCGCACCATGATTCTTGAAACGTGAATAATGTCTCACAAGTACAATGAAAACAGGAGAGGGGAGAGATTTTCTTCTTAAAGTATGCACTCTGATACTTTAAATTCCTTTGTTGATGCTCCATCATTGTCAATAAAAATTAGGGCTTTCTCATATAAGTCTCTAACTATATTTATACATTTGTCATAAGTATAATTTTCATTCAACTTTGTTCTTCAGAAAGGATAGAGTGTACAGAATGATTAAGTCCGATCCTAGCAAAATTCATCTGACCATGTAAGTGCAATGAGATATACTTAGGAAAGACGAACATCTCTTATTGGAGGGAACGGTACTCTGAATATTTAGCTGAGAGTGGTAAGAAAAAGTTCAACATTAAAATAAAAAATAATGTAAACTTTTTAATAAATGGAAATATAAACAAAATTGACTCACGGCAACTCTTGATTCCTTTAAATCCAGTCTAAGAGCTAATGCTTCTCTCATGAAAACATCCGGGTAGTGACTTGCCAGGAACGCTCTTTCTAATTCTTCCAACTGCCAAGAATTAAAGTTCGTTCTAGAACGTCTTCTTTTACTAGACAAATCTTCTTGACTTCCAGAGAGTTCCACATCTGTAAATGAAAATAAGCAAAACTTTCATTAATACAGATATATTGTATTCTAATTTTATTTTACATTCGTCAAATTAACATTGAATAACCAGGAAGCAGTAATTTAGAATAGGGAAAATAATTCTTATCTGCTCATTCAACCTTTTTAAACTAACAAAAAAAAATGTGGTGTGAAACACTCACAACTTTCTCTTACTCCTGTTCTCAAAATTATAATTGACAATTGTTATAGTTTGTGAACCAAATATAACGAAATTCGTCTAAAACTGAAAAACTGAAAAAACTGTTCAGTAAAAGCAAACTTCCGGCTTACTAATTTTATTAAAGCACGGAATTTTGACCATCTATTTATTTCTAATTAAGTTTGTTTGGATGATAGAATTGTATAATCAACTATAATACCACTTAAGAGGAAGCTGTATAACCCCACCCTTCCCTAAAAGTGCCTTTAAATGAATTTTCTCAGAGAGATTTTTTTAGTTATAAGACGTAGATCTTTGGATGCTTAGTTTATATACGAAGTTTCAAGAAAATCGCGAAAAAGTGCCAAAAACCATTTAGTAAAGTGTTAAAACAAACGCAATTCCGGTTATCCGATTTTTTCAAACTCGGTATTTCAACAACAAATTGAATCTAATTAACATTATTTAGATGATGGAATTGTCTGAAATAGCAGTTAAGATGAAAACCTAACCCCACCCCCTCCCCGAGAAGTGCCCTTAAATGAATTTTCCGGGAGAAATGTTGCAGATCAAAGTTGTAGATCTTTGTATGTGTAGTTGACATACCAACTTCAAAGAAAATTGTCGAAGCCATTTTTGAGAAAATTGCAAAAAATTAAAAACAAACAACTAGTAAAGTGGTACTTCCGGTTGAGGAATTTTTATAGATCCCATGGTGATATCTAAACGGAATATCAAGTGTCAACGTCCTATGGTTTCTCGTTTTTGAGCTATGCTGTTCACATACAAACACAAACACACACACACACACACAGACCATTTGCTAAAAAACACATTTTTGGACTCAGGGGACCTCAAAACGGATATTTCCGGTGAAAACTCGATATCGAAAATTTGACATGATTACAATACTTTCTCTTTCTAGGAGTAAGAGAAAGTAAAAATTGTGGTGAAACACCAACACACATTTCTCTTTCTGCAGTTTACAAAATTGAAATTGATAAATTTTATAGATGGTGGATACAATTCGTCGGTGATTTTATAGCGAAAACTGAAAAAAAAAAAAAAAATGTTCAGTAAAAATGCGATTTCGTTTTACTAATTTCTTTGAAACTCAGAATTTTGGTAATTTATTTATTTTTAATTAAATTTGTTTCAATAGTAATATTGTAAAATCAACTAAGATAGCACTTTAGAGGGAAAACATAACCCTATTTTGTACCTAAAAAGTTCCATTAAATGACTTTACCCGGAGAAATATTTCAAATAATATATGTGTACTTCACATTCTTAGTTTAAAGAAAATCACTGCAGTCCTTTTAGAGAAAATAGCAGAAAACTGAAAAATATATTTCAGTGAAAATGCACTTCCGGTTTACTAATTTCCTTGAAAACCCGAAATTTTGGTATTTATTTATTTCTAATTAATTTTGTTTAGATGATAGAATTATATAATAAACTAAAAAAGTCCTTTAGAAGAAATCTCTCCCAAAAGTGTTTCAAAAAAAAAGTTGTAGACCTTTGTTGTAGTTAAAACATTCAGTTTTTAAAAAAATCGTTGCGAGACATTTTTAAGAAAACTGAAAAATAGCGAAAATAAATAACATTCAGTATAGTGGTACTGCCGGTTTGAAGAATTTTAATAGATAACTTGAACTGTCGGTTTCAATGATGATAATACATAAACGGAATATTAAAGTTGAACATTGGGTTTTCGTTTTTGAGCTATGCTATCCGCATACATATATGCACACCACACACAAACAGACCATTTTTTTTTTTTTTTTTTAACTTTTTTTGAACTCAGGGGACCTCAAAACATGTGAATCCTGGGAAAAACTCGATATTAAAAATTTGACACGATTACAATATTGCCATTTACAAGGAGTATGAAAAAAGTAAAAAGAGTATGTCAAAGTTATTGATCATCGTACATCATACAACTCCAACAATTGTTATTTCAAAAGTTCAAGATACACTAATAATTTTCAAAGCATATTTTCAGTTGAGAAATTTATAGTGAATTTCGTTCCAAAAAAAGTAACAAGGACAGATGAATCATCATCTTTCTATTAAAACATCTATTTCCGCTATACAAACTTCTCTCTTTCAGCATAAGTTTAAAAGCTGTGACTCTCAGGCTGACATGAGCAAAAACTTTACGATAAAAATATACCGCCTGCTAATAATTCAGGAAAAACATGATAAAATAATAAATTATTTGTAAAAAGATAAAGTGCTTATAATTATTAAAACAATAATATTTCGATTTTCTATGAAAAATTCTTACTGGATATGAGGTTAAATTTTGATGTGATCTGTGATGCCAAACGGAATGTATTGTAACCCAGCCAGCAGTGCCATCTGGGAGAGAAGGCAGGTACCTAAGGTTCTCCTAGTGGCCGCTGGAAGCGCTGGCGGCCCTCTAGTTCTCTCTAGAAGAATCGAGGAAGTTCTAGAAGATTCCCCACCGGTATAAATAATGGGGCCACAGAGAGTTGAGTGAGTTTTCCAGTTACAAACGAAGTCACTAGTTTGTGAAAAGTGTATAAAAAGTGAACAAAATGAACTTTTGTGGTGTAAACTGTGAAGTAATTATTATTACGTGTTGTGTTTTGTATTTTATTGTGTATAACAATAAATTGGTGTTTTCTTTATTGAAGTTTAGAGTATTTTATCTATAGGAACCCTCAAGTTGCAGTAGCTAGTTTAGAGGGAAAAACGTTCTAGTATTATTAATCAAACTTAAAAGAAAATTGAAAGTAGTACCTGTTGGAATAAATATTATACCTAATAAAACAATAGTATTTTCAATTGATTAATGAGAAAATAATGTATCGTAATCAATCAATTGAAAAATCTATTTGGGAACAAAATACTCATTGATCATAAAATGAACGAATCAGATGTTTTCTAGTTTACCAATGTAAAGAATAAATCTAAAAACAATTATATAATAAATTATATTATTAATACATAAATAAAAATTTATTTATCCGGTAAAAGTATATTGAGTATTGAGAATTACTATGTCTGCATTCAAAGAGATCAAAATTACAAATTCCTTTATATCTATCTGCTACATGAAATTGTAATGCAGTTTACAAAAAAAGTATAAGTAGCATAAGTAAGAAAAATTTTGTCAATTAAAAATGAATGCGATTGAAGTGATGCTTATTTGTGACTATGCATTATATGAGAATAAAAATTAGTTGTGTGGCTCTTAATAACTAAAAGTTATAATGGAAAAATATAATAAAAACAAGTTCAAAAAAGAAAGTGATATTTAATTGCAGTGTTTGTAAAATGTACAATTGCATAATTTTTTTTTCTTTAATTTAAAGTGTGTCAACATCTATGGTTATTGGCATCTGGAGCCTTCTTTATGCACTGCTGTCCTCCAGACAGTCAGAAAACACTGTCCAACACCGGACAGTGAGCGGAAGAGAAAAATCAAAGGGCAGCACAGCTGACTCGAACCAAGGCCTCCGCGTGGGAGAATCTAGTGCGCTAACCACTGGCCTAATCCAGTGCATAGATGGTTCCAATGTGTAATAAGCACCAGAGTAGCGGAATCCAAAACAATAAAAAAAATATGCGAGTGTTCAAAGTAATTTTTGACTGTTCCAATAATTAGAATGTTCTTATTCTAGATCAAGACACTATTGGATCTTTTTCTGATATTACTAACACCTATAATAAATGCTATTTTAAATAAGTTATCATTTTTGTTACAAATTTAATAGATTCAAATACAATTATAAAGACTTTAATGTAAAATAACGAGAGTAAGAAAGTTGTAGCTCCATAGCTACCAGATTGGAGAATCAATAACAATGAATTTACATCGGTCATTTCTCTGGATTTTGTTTCATTAAAGTTGCGAAAGGGTAAGTGCAGAAAGGTTAACATCCAAAGGAAAAACTAATATGACGACCCGGGGGGAGGAAGGAACCAAAACCACCATCATGAAATAAAAACAAATTAACCTCTATTCATTGAGATCTTGAATCACCAACGTCCACAAGACAGTAATATTTTAAACGTTCCACACAGAGCTTAGAGCAGAATAGGATTGATGCTATCGGCAACCCTATCGGAAGCAACCGATAATGGTAGCTCCACCATGGAGAAAATACAGCAAGCCAGCAGCATGCTCGAGCTTTCATGCCAAGCGTAAAGACCCTACGGTTGGACAGCATGTCCCATGTCCGTTTCCCGATCGGAGGACCTCAGGAATAACCTCAATAATGAAAATTAGCGAAACAATTATAAGTGATGACAAGTGGTAATTAAATGACCACAAAAAAGAAGGTGATTGAATGGGTCAAGATACGCCTTCACAATGAAGGATTGACTACACAACAAATAGTTGTTGAATAGAAACAAAAATAAATAGTTAGAGTGAAATATAACTTAACATGGACCACCAAATGTTGCAAAAGATGTTATGCGCCAGCAGTGGTTTGTTGACGTACCAGGCGATACAGCTATTCTCGTATAAAAAAGATGCTTTAATTCTAAAATGAAGAAGCGCTATTAGTAAGCAAAAAACTCAAGCTTATTAGCATAAAGTGGTTACAAGAAACTAAAGCAGTAAAATATCCAAATAAGTGTGTATGGGGAAGGTTAGCTGAAAACTAATAGAAAGTTTAACATACTTGCACGATAAAATGAAAGGTATTTGCAAACTATAGTAAAATACCTGGCGAAATTACATGGTTTCAGCCTTGTAGTAAGTTAAGAACCTGTTAGAGTCAAGTTTCTGAATTTAACCACTCTGAACAAAGATCTTGCCATGATGTACACAGTTGAATATGTAGGTAGGTAGCTCGTAAGAGAGAAGAGTATACAATAATAAAGGTAATAAAGAAAAACAGAATAAGAGCTACATTATCCAGTAAGTTGAATCCTTACAAGTGCCAAGTTTGGTATATGCTATTTGATGTAATATGTATAGCGAGAATAAATTGACTGAAAACTGGTTTAATAGAGCCAATCAGTCCAACTTGGTAAAAAGACGATTCAGCAGAATAGAGACTAGAATCGACGTCAAAATTATACAACCCCTGATGACAGTTGTGCGCTGTAAAGCCAAAAAATGATGTTTCCACTAACAAAAGACATAAA
The DNA here is from genome assembly GCA_011037195.1 of Triatoma infestans. Classification (NCBI taxonomy): domain Eukaryota; kingdom Metazoa; phylum Arthropoda; class Insecta; order Hemiptera; family Reduviidae; genus Triatoma; species Triatoma infestans. Next base: position 30,895 of record JAAEAF010000248.1, on the reverse strand, counting down.
AAAGCACTAGCTGATAGATGATAAAGCCACAAATGAAGAATGGCAAAAAAAAAGTGAGACGCAAATTTGGCGAAAGAAGAAAAAAGTGTTCCTACGCCAATTGACAATTTGATTGGCTGAAGGTAATACAAATAGTGCGTGAGTTGGGTTCAATTAGCATTTCAGCCAAGATAATATAAATATTACACAATTAAGAAGTAATAAACGATTATTGTAAAAATTTAATTAAAATGCTGCAGATGTTTAAACAAACAAATTGCATTCAGGAAATGAGAAATGTAAATTCGCGGGCGTTTTAAGTACGCGAAAATAAGTAATATACAAATATCAGCAAGTAAACTTTAATTGAAAAAATTGTGTCCCTAGTTAGACTTCCTTTTTTTCGATTTTTATTTTTATTTTTTCAGGCCGACCTCCCAACTAAAAGTCCATGCTCATATTACTTACTACTACACCAAACCCACTCATCTAAAATAGGCAGGATTTCATGTTTTATCCTAAGGAAAATTAGATACATCTGAACAGTTTTTAGGTTAACTTTTGGACCGAATAGTAACAGAAAATTTATCTAACCAGCTTGTAGATAGATTGTTGTAGGGATTATCGCACTGCGACCGGAAAGATATAATGCCCCCCCCCAAGCCTTCTCAGGGTACTGCCGGCATCCAAGCTATAGGCAACACTGTTCATCACCGTACAGTGAGCTGTAGAGGCTCCTAGCAAGAAAAAAAATCTAAGGGCAGCATGATGGATTCGATCCCGGGACCTCCGCGTTGCTAGTCCAGCGCGCTATCACTGAACTAATCCCTTCCTTCTCCCTTGGCTTATGCCAATTAACTACGGACGGAGACCCTAGTTTGTGTACTATGTCATTGTCTGTAAAGTATAGAGTGCATGTAGTTTAAGTGTATTGTATACTGTTTCGACGAAGTGCATGGAGTACTGAGCTGTGGTTAACCATGGGGTCGCTACTCCCTAAGTTACTGCATGCAACAGGTACAGCTTGCGGGCTTATCTAACCAGGTTAAGAATCCCATTGAGACTGAAATGCCAATAGAGTTATCCTGTGCACTTACTAAACTACCAATAAGATTAGATCAAACTCAAGCATATTGAACGTACTCTAATGGCTTACCGACTTAGTCATTGTGAAGAGTCTCTTCCGACAGTGTCTAATATTCTACAAGTAGATCAGCAGAAATCCATAATGCAGAGATCGATCGTCATTAAAAATGCTTAAAATAAAAGTGTCAGCCATTTATGATTATACATTTATAAATAAGTAGGCAAATAAAGAGCTTTTTTGTTTTCAGAAAATCATGTAATTTCCCATTCTCAGATGATGGATTTTGACCGAAACCTTCGAGTCACATGCGCGAATAGTACATAAACGAAATATCATATATAAAGCTTCTTACAACTTTTTGAAAAAAATTTTTTTTTTGCCTCTGAGAATCTGACACGAGTTCCAGAGCTTTTGAAGCAGTAAAAGAAAGTAAAAAAAACTGTCGATATTACTGTTGGATAACGTAGATTATAGAATATGTTAACAATACCTTTACGCTGTATTTTATACGTCTAATGAATTACAGATCACTAACTTTACGTGCATACAAATTTATAGAACATCATACAAACCTCTACATATACGTGCATCTCGTTGGTAAAACGAACTATATAATTTGATATTTATCCAATATTCTGATCGTTTGTGCACTCAAAAACAATTTTTACAGTGCTTTCAATTACTACTCCTGTTTGAATTGAATATTCCTAGCTCTAGTTTATATTAAAACAACCCTACATTTTAACAGAAAGTCCCCTAATTTATATTGAAAAATTCAATGAAAATTGCCTAGCCTAAAATTACAACCATGTATTTCTGCGAAACTGCTGTCTATTTTTAGAAGCAGTTGGATATATAAGAAATCTAAACTCAGAAGATTATAAGTAGATTTGTTATTTTTTTTCAGATAACCAAAATGCGCTATTGAAATAACAATATGCATAGGGAATTCGGAAAGCTGAAAAACAATACATTTATTTTAATAAGAAAAGAAATCCATAAATTCCACAAGTTGTTAAAATATAAACGTTTGCTGGATAAAAATGGTTATTTAAAAATAGAAGATAATGAGATGGTGGACCAATTAGCAAAATGGCAGCTCTGATTGGTATTAAGACAAACAAACTGTTATTTTCCTTATAAGGATTAGAAGCCATTTATATATTAACCCAAAGCTCGTAAATATAATCAGTAATCCCAAAAGGGAGCTTCCATAAAGCGTTATTTCCAACATTGGGTAAAGTTCTCTACTTAAGATGTGCAAGAAAATGTGGCCAAACTACCACTGAATATGCCAAAAATACTTGAAAACAATTATTAGCTCAATCACTGCAATTTGCAGCAAATGTTGTACAAAGAAGTAGATCTGGAAGCATGATATAATGAACTATGCATCACACATAACAGAAAGGTGCTGTCTTTTGTTACAAAACCTGAATCATCTGGTTCCTCAACTTTTTGTTTTCCTAGAAAGAACTTTGCTACAGACAAGCAGTCGCATGCGGCTCTTTTTAAGTTACTAAACCATATATACCCACATATAATAAAATAATTTTTAAATTTAAGTAAAAGGAAAAGATAAATTTTTAATCATATTTCAATAGATTTAATCCATATTTCTAGCAAATAGTGATAAATATGAATTCGAAATTTGGTGAGAGATAAGGAGTGTTTAAAAAGGAAAAGGCCAATTATCTTTTTGTTTGAGACTACACGAAATATTCTACCGTTTGAATATTGATTATATTGTGATATTGATCAAGCAGTTTTCCACCATCAAACTAGCAGATTTAAAAATCCAGGAAAGGTGGAATTAAATCTTAAAAGTGAATTAGAAAAATTTAGAGTGACTGAAATCTACTTTTATTGCACAACATAAATGGTCTGCGACAGAAAACCTTAAAAGTCAAGATCAAGTTTTTATTTATTGTTGGAACAGTTTGCCTGACTTAATTAAATATTCAATTAAAAATATGTATGTGTGCGAAACACACATTTTCGAACATGAATTTTATTAAAAATAAAAAAATGAAATCAATTTGAACAGTGTGAGTTTTGTCGCAAAGTTTGAAATGAAAATAAACATCATATTTGCCGAATTTTAACAACAATTTTTCGACAAATTTAGCGACAAAATTTCTTATTAGAAACTATATATATATATATATATTGTTTTTATATTGTTTATGAATTATATATTTTTAATTTTATTATTCATATAAGTTAATTATATTAAAAAATATTTGAAATACAGCTTGATCAAAAATAAAAATATTAATTATAATGTAAGAATGTTTAAAATCACTTATTTTTGCACTTTAATTATTATAATTATGACTTTGTAATATTGACAATAAATAATAAATTGCAGTGTACTTTATTACACCACCTATTAGCAACAAATTATTTTTTTTTTTTTTTTTTTTAGTAAACAAAATTATTTTAACAAAAAAAAAGTTTTAGGCTTAATTTTCAAAAATTTATTTTTCATAATTCAGGCTCTTAAGTATTATTTTGGTAAACATAATTCTAACAATGGCTCTTTATGAAAAAAAAGGTTTCGAACCCTGCTATAGACTAGAAATTATAAAGTTTATAATTAGATTGATACTTTGTAAAGCACTGTCAAATAGATATATAATGGGGTAGATGAAGGAGAGAAATAGTCTGGGTTGAGTGAACAAACAAAATATAGCTAACACTGTATAATATAAGAAGTGACACTGACTGCCTGGACTTTACACTTAAAAAAATGGTAGAGTATGGTAGAGTGGTAAAGGGTAATGACACGTTGTGACTGGCGAGTGACAAGTTTTTTGACAAACACATTTGTATGAACTGTGTTGTATATCTATCTCTCGTCGCTGTATTTATGTCATTTCTCCAACTCTAGTCCGAGAGAGTGATCCTGTCATTTTGCCTCTCTTTCTCTGCTACGGATCCTCTCTTTGGATCCTATTACAGATATTAGCGCACTGGAGGTAATGTATATTTTGTAACGGCAAGAGAGAGAACACAGGCCGACCGAGAGAAAAAAAGGCCCTCTCTGGTACTCTCTCACTTAAGCAGGCTAGAGTGGGAGAACCTGTATATAAGCGAGTGAGAGACCTAGGCAGCTATCTATGAGATTCAACCATACACCGCATCGTGTCATATCTCTACTCCCACCCTTTATTCTATAAAAATCATTAAAAGTCCAGTGCAGTTTGTGTAAGCTTATAGTTATATTATAACAGTGTCTTCATACCTTGTCTAATTAATCAAACCTAATTTCTCTCCTCATCAACTCCATTTTTAATATGAAGATTTCTTTTAACTGTCATAGTTTGTAAACCATATACCCTAACCCTATGGCGCAATAGCCCATGAAAGGCCAAGCCAGGACCAGAAGCGATAGAGGGGCGTGTGGTAAGCACGCCGCAGTTTCCACACCGTTTAGTTCCGGCCTTCGTTACCTAGGGCGCTACTAACTGTAGCTTCCCACTTTTTATCACGATGCTGGATCAACATCGACTTTGCCCCAACGGGAATCGAACCCTAAATTCTCGCACGAGTGCGCTAGCCACTAGACTAACGCGTGAGGACTCGTAAACAGCATATGCTAATGGCAAAAATAGAAAAAAAGTTGATGAGTTATAGCTCAAATCCAGATGGAAAAAGACCCAGGAAGTTACAGTTACTGCAGCATTTTAAACACCAGCGACTATTGGTTATTTTTAACAGTCAATAACTAACTGATAATGTGCCCAGTTTTTTTTTTATATATATAAAACAATACAACGATTAGAAACATATTAATAGTAGATCTATTAATAGTAATAACGATTTACCCGATAGTCTTTTATAATTAACAGCAGTAAATTTATTGATCAGTAATGACTTCATAAATAATAACATCCGATTATACACAATAATAATAATAATAATAATGAATAATTTGTATATTATTAATACATATATTTATCACAATGGCATTATGGAAGCTTCAGTTAGTTAGAGATCTGTTATAATTTAAACTCTATAGTCAATCTATCAGATAATCTTAGGCGGAAATTACTTTAAAACATTATGCCCGGATATTAACGTGGATTGTCCATAGTTCCTAATAATTACAATACACTAAATCACACGGACATTAATTTTATTTCTATATATTATTGTTACCCTATCAACACCCTATATATATATATTTACTAAGGTATGCCTTTAAAGTATTGAAAAGTACTCATTGGTTAAATATTAAGGTAATTTATTATTTTTTTTTTAATTTTAATATAATAGCGAAAGGGTATTGTTAATAACAAGAAAGCTCTTTTAAAAAACTGTTAGTTAAAATAGTTGTAAATTAAATGTTTGCAAATTAACTTATAAATAATAAATTAATTTTAATTGGGCAGAAATAATGGCCAAAAGACAACATTTTGCTATATTTATTTTTTGATAATAATTTTATTGTAAAACAAACAAAAAAAAACAATAAAAAACAGCACACAACGCAATTTTTAATTAGCGCGCCGCGGTTCAATCATCGTTTAGTTCTGGCATTCGCTACCTGGATGCGCCCCATTTTTTCCTCACGATGCTCTAGGTCAAGATTTCTGTGAGGAGTTGAAGACAGACCCGTTTTTGTGGCATCCTACGGATATAATGACTCCTAGGTACGACTTCCAAAAACCCTTCAAAGTAGACAGAGGGGCATGGAAGAACGGGCCGCCAATTACAGGCGAATCTATGTGGTGTACACGGACGGGTCAAAAATGGAAGATGGAGTAGGAGCCGGCCTGTACGGGGTTCATCCGAGACTAGCCACGGTCTTTCAGGCAGAGCTAGTCACGATTACTATCTGCGCCGCCGAAATAAGAAGACGGGGAGTGTATAACTCCAGAGTCGTCATTTATTTGGATAGCCAGGCAGCTCTGCGGGCAATTGACTCGTGGGAGATCAGCTCAACGCTGGTGTGGGATTGCCTAGGTGCACTCAGGGAAATTAGTAGCCATAATAAGGTCTTCCTGGTTTGGGTACCTGGGCACTCGGGTTATAGAGGCAATGAGGCGGCGGACCCCTGGCGCGGGAGGGTCCACCAGAGTACTTATCGGGCTGGAGCCGTTCTGTGGCGTCTCAAGATGCCTCAGGAGTGCATCCATCAAGAATGGATGCAGGACCGATCAAGGGAATGGTGGGTCAAAACTCCAGGCCAGAGGCAGGCGAAAACGTTTATCCATAGCCACTCGCCCAAGCTAACTGCGGAATTACTCCAATTAGGCCTGGTGGCCATAAGGATAGCAGTTGGCGTTCTCACTGGGCATTGTAGACTTAACAAGCACATGCATCGCATGGGCCTGGCAACGGATAGCCTGTGTAGGTTCTGTCGGGTAGAAGATGAGACGGCGCTGCACGTGGTATGTCAGTGCGAGGGGCTGATCTGGCTAAGGTACCGACTCTTTGGTAAAGAGAATCTGGTGCCAACAAGCCTCAGCCGGGGCCCCCTCTCGGACCTATTAAGTCTTTTAAGGCAAGCAGGACTCGAGAGGGTTCTGATGGCAGGTGCTCTAATTGGCCACCTGCGAGCCCCCCCAATTCCACAGTCCGGTAAAGGACAGGATAGGGGGGAAGGGCCTCCAATTAGGGGGGTGCCACAATAGATCCATGGGGTGTCGCAGTGGCGTAGGCTGAAGAGCCAATCTCCCCGTTAGAAACAAATCTAATCTAAGTCAATGCCCTCACGGGAATCGAACTCTGAATTTTGCACCAAAGACAAGTGCGCTAGCCTCATTTGACCAACCCGTGAGGGCACAATACAATAAATATTTGAATTTATTAATCTCTTTTATCTTGTTGTGGTGGTTGGTTCCGCAGAGCTGAAAAGCATCAGAGACATTTCACACTGTCTGAAAAACGCATCCTGAAGATGGGCGAACGCCCGAAACCGGTCGATAACCACAAAACGAAGCAGGCTATCACGGAAAATGTCTCTGACTCTTTTATTTGAATATAATAATCTTAAAACTATCATAATAAATAAGTCGGTTGCAAAAATTATTTGTGATAGGCAAGACTCAGACAAAAGAAATATTGTGCAAAAGATAGATAAGCAAATCCAACCAATGGAATTCGACCATGTGGAAATCAGCTCAGAATGAGAAGAAATATGGTATGTATTTTGTTTGTCATTAGAAATGATCACGTAAGTATAGATAAATTCTGCAAAGCTTGGCTACTAAGCCTTTACGACCGCAACCCCAATGGGTGAATTGTGGTACGTACATGTTAGAGCACCCTCTCCAGTCCTGTCTGATTAATTAGACTTGCGAGTATTGAGAGAGACTCCTGTGAAATACTGAAACCACCCACAGATTAGAGTGTCCTCTCCAGGCCTGACTGTTTAATTAGATATAAAATTCAGTTTCTCCACCACAAAAAGGAGAAATCTCAGCCACACGTGCCCCTCACACTCACACTTTGTGTGCAGTGTTGTTCCTTTTCTTCCTGACGAAGCCCACACAGGCTATCCATAATGAGGCTTATGCGATGCACGTACTTATTAAGTCCAAGTAGCCAATCAGAAGGCCTACAATCATCAATATGGTCGCACGACCTCGTTGGACCTGTGCCTGGGCGAGTAGTGTTAGTAAACGTTTTTGCCTGCCTTTGGTTTGAGGTTCCAACCAATCTTTCATGCGATCTATCGTGCAACCACACTCTAATAGCTGCACTCAAAAAGCAATTTTTGTGATCCTTTAGGAAAGGTTTCCTATAGAGTCTTCATGGGGACAAGGCCATCTGCTCCCCCTCGTTGCCTTTATAACCTGAACGCCTGAGGCATCCAAACTAGAAAAACCTTATTTTGGTTACTAATTTCTATGTGGTTTCTTACCCAAGTAACATCAGTCTCGCTTTGACCTGGTATGAGCTGATTACTCGCAAAGCAGCTGTCTGAGTAGATGACGAATATAGAGTTTTGTACCCCTCGCCTTTTTACATTATCAGCACAGGCGCAACTAGCTTTGGCTGAAAGACTATGGCTATCTTGCCCACTCTGATAAGGCAACAGTACAATAAACCCAGGCCAGGCCGATAGGATCAACTAAGTTCAAACTGTAGAGAATGCTATAAAATATTGGAAATGACAAATCCAGTCAAGTATTTTCAGATAATAAAACGAAAATAAATGATTCTTTCATCATAAACAAAATTGTTTTTTTGATTCTTTGATTGTTAAATAAACGATTCTTTTTAAATAAACAAAAAAGGCGCTTATTCAATGGAAAGTAGTGTAAGACCTACTTTTGTTCCAAACCCCTAGGCAATCACAACACGGTCAGGCCCGAGCATAGAAATTCCCATCTTTTCTGCGTTAATTGTTGACCAGAGTGTTGATGCCTCTTCAAAGTAACTACCTGTTTCTTCCGCACTTATTAGGATTTCTTTGGCAAGTAGCAGAATCTAGAATGCTTTTACTTAGGAATAAACAGAAGTGCTGGATTAGCTCAGCTATTAGCGCTTTGGAGTGAAAAGTGATTCCTAGCAGAGTTGCCTTTAATGCTTTTTTAGCTCTTCATGCTGCTTGTTAACTTTGAACGTTGATCTTGAGCTTGCTACAGCTGCGACATTGCAAGCTTTTACTAGATTTCTCCTAGCTCTTTGTGAGCTCCTAGCACTCAAAGTTACAGCCCTTTCATCCATAAAGTGCAGTAAGTACAGTGGCATAGGGGTTATAGCGTAGGTGAAGTGCGCCAGGAGGGCGCAAACTGTGAGACAATCAAAGACCTTCCATTGCAATGCGCGTTTTATACATGTACACACATCAAGAAACGTTGGCTCGGCTGAGATGGCAAATATCTTTCTGATCAGGTTTGATTTATCTAGTGTCTCTGAAGTCAGAAACTTATACATACTTTTACGGGGATTTACGGGGAGTGAAATTATTTTCATGTGCCTTCTGGGTAGCCAACTAAACGGACAACACCAGTCGCCAGCGCAGCAGTAGCCTTTTTATGCTAAAGGCTAATTCACGGCGTAAGGAAAGAAACCCCTTTATATTATTTGTTTTCAGGTTTCCTAAAACCCGTAACTAACTAAGCGAGGAAGAAACAGTGACCTAGACAGTGGTGTATATAAGAAAAAATGTTTAAATTAACTAAAAAATATGAATAACGACTGAAGTAATTCGAACTAACTAAGCTTTAAGAGCCTTCATTGAAACTGCCCCTCGTTAGCCTATAATACGTCAAACGTCCTACTAAGAATCGAATAAGAAAGGATAAAATTACCTTTCATCAGTTAATGAGAACACAATTTTGGCCAACTCTCACGACTGGTGGGTGGGTGCATTACAATAATAATAATTTAAAGCAAAGGGAGTAAACATGAAGAAAGGTATTAATTTTTTTTTTTCAAATCATATTTGAATTTAATCACTTAGGGAAAAAAATAATTTAAGAAAATATTAACAAGGAGAAGTAAAAATAATAACAGAAGAGGAAAGTTGAGTGGCTTATTCAGAAAGTACTTGAAACTCAGTCGACATATGATATACCACCAGCACTAGGGCACAAAAAGACATGAATCTTCTGAGTTGACAAGTTTTCTATATAGTTTCCTCTGGCCTCCCCCAAGCTTTAACTCATATATTACAGTTCCCCCATACACTTCATATATACAATCTGGTGCTTCCTTCTATTTTAGAACAATCTTATCTGTTGCAACTTCATATTGGACGGTTATAAAAGCCCACACCACACTCTCCCGCCCTCCGGATTTCAAACCAACAACAATATCACTGTTTTCTATTTAATAACATTTCTGTCACAATATATACACCAGTTATATCTTGTATATTTTGTTTCTAGCATTGTTATAACAAAACTGTCAGCATAATAAACTAAGTCCAAAATAAAAATATAATTCGTATAAAACTTAGTTTCTACATGAATTAATTTAAATTCTCTTATCTACTATTGATGAATGTTTCCTTTTTTTTATTATTTCATTCTAGCAACGGTTAACAAATTAGTTTCCGTTTAATGTACATTAGCTGGATACTTATGTTTTTCAAAAAAGAAAAACTCTAGTGATAATAGCGTTGTCTGTAACAAAAGAACATTGTTCGAAGGACGGCAGTGCACTGAAAAGTATCCGGGTACTGATGACCATAGATGTTGACGTGCCTTAAAATTAAAAAAAAGTTCCCTTCTAAAATATACAATCAAAATCAAATTAGTGATATTCTGAACTGGACTAACTGAACGAGAGAAGCTGCCAATCAACGCTAGAGTTTTTTTTTTTCATAACATAAATCTAATTGGAGTCGATCGCGGGGCCTGAGCCGACGACGTATTTTATTGTCTGGAATAGTTGTGAAGGCAAGATTGTGAATCGAATTTTTTAATAAAAAAAAAGAAGAGAATCATAGAATTTTCGATATTTAGATTTTTGCTGTTTCCGCTACATAAATCAATTTGGAAAACATTTTGAAGAGTAGAATTTGAGACATCAAATTTGGGCATTTGGTGATCAATTTTCTGTATAAAAAACTAGATTTTCTGAGAATTTAAGCGCTTGATTGTATTGTAAAGTTGAATTTGTAAATCCACATAGGTTTGAATATGTTGTTGTATATTAATCGCTTATCTTTATGTGGTACTTTTTCGATGATCGTCTGCCTATAAATCATTTATCCAATATATATCTTAAGATATAAGAAAAGTTATTTGTTAAGATTTCAGAGTCGTCTAAACTAAAAAAAATATATGAGGCTAGCTGTTATACATGTACTAATTAGACATACATAACGTATGACTGTTCTTATGAGGTGAGCAGCAGTTCCAAGTTAAAACGGATACCGCTAACTAAATAATAAAGTTATAAGCGTAATATGAGTAATAAATGTAGTGCTGACCTGTGTGGTATTAACAACTTCATAAAGAACGTAAACTACTGACTCAAGTCATAAATTATCAAGTTATAAATAAAATTCATTATTGATAATTAATGGTATTGATGAGATTACGGTGCAAATGGTGAACGGATGTCCATGAAATTAAACCATTGGCTTATGCTAAATAATATTATTATTGGCTTTAAATCCTTTGTTATTACAATTAATGATTAACGATTTAAAAGAATTCAACAGATAATTGGAATTTGAGTATAAACTTGTCCAAGTCAAAAGTAAAGGGTTTAGGAATGATAATATAAGGCAGCAAAAATTGAAAAATACTTTTTGGGATAATTATGGGATCAAAGTGGAGCATAACTACAAATACTTGGGTATAACGATCATTCTAAAAACATCGTTTGCCGATGGGCAGATGATGATCTGTCACTGTAGGTGGACAAAGCAAAAGTAGGATTGCACTATTCATTAATAAAATTGGTATTCCTACATTTTAAATAGTATAACATTTTAAAGTCTTTAATAGTGTCATCAGAGCAAATATTGTCCTGCTATGGTGCTCAGGTTTGGGAAGAAAAGGTACGACTAAGTAGAAAAGCTATTAAAGATTTTTATTGTCAAAAAATTGTTTAGCTTATCTAAATACACATCAAATGCTTTTATTTATATTGAAACCAAACTGATGCCTACATTTATTTACAACTATCAAATTGGCTTCCAAAAAGGTTAACTCTGTTTATAATTAAACTAAAGTTATATTGGTTTAAAGATATTGTTAGTACATTGTCCAAATTTAATATAACAGAAGTGTTAAATTATAAAAATACCAGTACCAAATTATGGAAGATTGGGCTGAATAAACTTTACATCTTGCATAAAGTGCATTTTCATTAACAATTAACTAACTCCGCGTTCGGTCCATGATATAAGGAGCTCAGCTGACCCCTAGGAAATGAACAGTATTTAAGAGATAACCAATAATCTTTTAATATGAAATGTTTGTGTAGGAAATGGCGCGAAGATTTATTAAAGTTAGATAATAGAGTAATAGCTGAAGATGGACGGCTGAGTTCTCTGTGCGATGAACACTACTTGGAAGGTTCTCTTTCATTTTGTGTACTTCTTTGGAAAAATGTCGAATAAAACATTTAGATTTGCCATATATATAAGCTAGGATAAATATACGCAAACTAGGATCAACTGCGCAAATCTCGCAACCATTGTGGAGAAGCCTTTCGGCATCTATGCCATCTCTCCATCCTATGACATCTATGTAAGCTCTCCTGGATGAATTTGGTCAAGGTTAATACGTTGTCAGAGATATTTTCTGTAATAGCCTGCTTCTGCAGTGTATAAAGAGTCAGTGTATAAACGGAATTTGCTCTATGCAAGTCTGTTGTTATCACATTGTTTGACAAACGCATCCAGAAGACGGGCAAACGCCCGAAACCGGTTGATGACCTCAAAAAGAAGCAAGCTATCATGGAAAATATCTCTGAAGCTTTCCAGATCTCGGAACCAACCACAACAGTTAATAAATTTTATTTCATTCACTCTTGTAATTATTCACTCATAATTATTATTAGTATGATTACTAATAATATTTACTTATTTACATACATAATTTGTTATTATTTCTGGCATTATTGCATTAATTCTTCTGCTGAGTTTAGAATGTAATTTTCGTCTCTTGCTGGACGTAATTACTTGTAATTTTTATAATCTGTAATGTACCAACAAGTAAAAACAATTTCTTATTCTTCTTCTCTCTACGTTATAAGAAATTTACGAAACTCAAGCATCAACAACACCTCAGGAATTGGTTATGAACTAAACTATAGCAAACCACAGATGGTTAGTGCACGTGTTGGACACCACTGTATAATATATTTAAAAAAAAAATACTTAACATTTCAGATTGTTGTGGAGTGTTAAATTTCACTGAAGTTTTTCTTATTCTTTATTTATATTTATACCAAACTTTTGATACTTATCACAAAAGATTTTGCTTTCAACAAATGTGTGATATCTCATCTGGTTGTATCTGTATCAAGTACAAAAATACCAAAAACATTTCCAATGAAATGTGATTTGCCATTTTTTGGGACAAAGTTCTATTCTGTCTGTTAAGTAGATAGAAGTGTAAAAATGGGACAAATCTGGAAGCAAGCATGGCAGTGTAGTCGGCGGGCATACAAAAGTAAAAATAACAACAAAACTAAACAACTTAAAAATCATCTCATCTCCTCGCTAATACTAGTAAAGATTTAAATGGATACCTATTTTCTTATCAAATATTTCATGAACTTTCAAAAATGATTAATTTAACTGATCCGTTTTCAAACAGCTATATTTATTTAGGGATACGTGGCTGTCACCACTGAACCATAAAAGCATACGTAAAAAAAAATGTGGGCTGCTACATCCACCTTTCCAATTTTTCTCATGATAATGGCTGCTGTTATCTTCAAAATCAAACCCAGAACCTCTCGAAAATCGTTAATAACGATAAAATTCAGTTAATTAACACTCACTGGATGATTACATCATTTTTTCTTTTTTAATTTAGGGCGCATCAACATCTATCTATCTATGATCATTGGCGCAATCAAAAGCGTAACATCAATTATTATTTTGCTTTATTCAGTCATATTATTTAATATCATATAATATAATATGCTCTATTCAGTCATATTATATATTCTAGGAGATATACAATAAGTTGGATTGGGTTTTGTGTAAATTTGTGATATCTCACAGAGTAACAAGATATTCCTGAAGATGGGTGAAGACCATGCTATATCATGAATCAGGCACTTTCGGAAAAATACCTGATATAGCATATTTATTACTAGGTTGTTTCAAAAGTTTAAATAAAATCAATTTTATTTAAATAACAAATATTATAAGGGTTATTTGAATGTATTTTTTGAAATATATACCTTCATTTTCTACCAACTTCATCCCCCTTTCTGCAACATTCTAATTTGGTAGCGGTACCAACCTTTGGTTTTGAGACAAAAAACTATTCGCATTCTGTTTGCACTGCTTCCAATTTTTAAAGCGCCATCCATGGAGAAAATAGGACCATAATCATATGGTTCAAACATCAGAGTAGAACGCTTATTCTCTCCAAATCTGGTAATTTTACCTATGTCAAACATAAACGCTGGACGATTGTTACAGAATAGCTAGCTTTATTTACCAGTAATATTTTACGTGATAGCTTTGCTTCATTTTGTTGTCACCGTTCATAAAACAGAGTGTATAACATACAGAGTAACAATATATACAGTAATATAAAAAAAATATATAATATACACAGAGTGTATAACTAAATTTGCTCTGTGTAAATCTATGTTATCACAATGTTTGATAAACACATACTGATGATGGGCGACCGCCCGAAACCAGTCGATGACCACAAAAAGAAGACGCTATCACGGAAAATATTTCTGAAAGGGTACTTTTCTTCTAAGACTTCAGAAACTCTATCCAGGTTTCTTTTGCTTAAACCCCATGGTTCGAGTCCAACAGTACTGCCTTCAGATTTTCTCTTCTTAGAAGCCTCTACCGCTCACTGTCGCCAATGCATTGAAGAGGTCCCAGGTACCACTGTCTAAATGCTTATACGCCTTAAATACATATGTACATATATATAAAATCTTCGAATGTCCAGCATCAATTTTTTCTAGAACTGATCTCGACGAACATCTAGTTACAGGTCTTGTGTCCACTTTTTCAGAAATATCCACTTCTTAGGCCATGTAATTATTGTTTTCTAATACCAGTCATCTTTTGGATTTTAAAGCAAATTTTTTTCGCACATCGATACATTGTAAGGCCTGGCAGTCTGACAATTCATCCTGATCTTGGCCCTATCACTGGATAACTCTGCCATTCATGACATTGCATGATAAAGTTTTTCTTATATCATATTTACATGTTGTATAAATAATGTTTTAAATTCCGGACATCCACCTTTCTGAGATGGCGGATCACCGAAGAGTTAGAAAACCGCAATCTGAGAAAGGTTTAGATAATCCTCGAGTAATCGAATAGTAAATACGAATCTTGCATGACACATATCTTAGTTCATCTAAAAGGTTAGTTTCATCAATTTTGAAACGTTTAGACCAAAACCTGACTACGTATTTCTGTGCAACAAGCCCTTCACATCGCTGTACAAATTTTTTCGGCTGTCGCATTATGCGCATAGTCTCTTTTTTCAGTAATATCACAGAAAAACCCCAAAATACAATTTGCTCTTTCGGACATTTTTGGTTGTAGTTTAAAATAAATAAAAGGTATGACATTTCGGTAAACATTTCTTTTTTTTTATTGATTTTTATGAGACGTAATAAGTAAAACTGATAGCGTCTGAAAGTCATTGGCCAGATATGATTTTGGGATAAGGTAATAAGTGGAAGGAAAGATACCCTTGAGTTTCCACAATAATCCCATAAACCATATCCGAGGTTACGTGATTGAATAAAAAATTTGCCGAAATTAAACATTGATTTAAATTGCATAAACACAACCCAAAAATAGGTTTATTATCTGAATTTAAAGTATCCAATGAAAGTGAGAGAAAAAAAACTATGTATTGCGTTTAAACTTCAAAAACAAAAGAACTAACTTACAGACGAATCTGCTTTTTGAATGGTAAAATTATCTTAAGCGGAAGTTCAGTTTTTTTTTTATTTGGGGACATCGACTGCATCGTCTTCACGTCTCTAGTCACTTCCCTTGTCGCGCCTTCCGTCACTTCCGTCTCTAGACATGTCTCTAGTTACACAATATCGTGCAAGCAAGTCAAGTGGAAACCTTTGTAACTGGGAATCTCAAAATTGTCAACAACATAAGTGGAGCAAATTACAATGAATTTCGAGTTTTAAAATATGGAAAATCTATTGACATTTATGAAAATATCTTTTAAAAGTTACAGTTCCATTGTAGTTATAAGTTCTAATATAAAATTTGTACAATACTCGAATTCTTGCTCAAATTATTAAATATTATGCAGCGTGTTAACAATCTGTCAGGATAATTATATGAAATATATAAATACACAATTCACTGTTTTCTTTACATGAAACCTTCTTATAAACAACACATATATATTCAACTTTAATCCTCCGTTAAATGATAAAAGAAAGTTAAGTGCTCTTAATTTACTTAAGTTATTTATTTATTTTTTTTTAATTTAAGGCGCGTCAACATCTATGGTTATTGGCGTCCGGAGGAGCCTTCTCATTGCACTGTCAGCCTCCGGACAGTGTTCTCTCGTTACAGAAAATACTGTCTATCACCGAACAGTGAGCTGTAGAGGTCTCCTAGGAAGAAATAATTCATAACTTATAACTTTTACATATTCTTTAGTTTAAAAAAAAAAATGAACCATTGCCATCCAAACCCAGGAACTTAATCTAGTAATTTTCAATTAAAAAAAAAAAAAAATCTGGTGTGAAACATGGATACGACTTACTCTTATCCCTACTCTTGAGACAGTAATATAGAAGTTTCTTTAACTTTGAAATTTTGCTCATTTCTCATAAATTAAGTATACGGTGATAGGCGGGTGGGGGGGGGGAGTGCCAACTTTCCTAATCGAAGCAGAAGGAGAATTACATTAGGACTCCAGCTGATGAGACCTACTGGTCATTCTGTAATTTGCGGGCCAATATATTTTTGCCATGCAAAATTCCGCCAAAATAGAAACATTGGGCAGCTCTGGACAGAGAGTTAAGAGCTCTCCTTTTAGCTCATCTGTGTGACAAAAGAGCAAGGTTCACATGTGTGTCGGTGAACCCTATCCTAAATAAATGGCTCCTGTAAATAATCATGGCCAGGAATTAACCGGAACATAGCGACCCCAATAGCGCTAGGAAGGCATGGTTTGATTCTTTTATCTGTTTGGAGAAGTAATTGCCATTTGTTCCCGATAGACTTTTCTTCACAGCTGCTCCTCCAGATTTCACGAATCTTGGTCGCCCACAATTTTCTTGGCATTTTTTTTGAGTGGCTATGTAAAGACTGGCTGTGCCTTGTAGGAACGCTGCTCTTAACTTGGCGACATATTCCACAATGCCCAGGTATCCATTGCATCCTTGCCTCCTATTACATTGTGATCTACCTCTCGTATTTCATTTCCTCTCATTTTCTCTACGTTCCGGCGCAAGAAAGGCTTGTATTGCTGGTTGAGAGTCGGTAAGGATAGCAACCTTCCTCTCAAGCTTTGCTTTGGTTTGCTCTAGGGTAGCGGTAATTGCACAGAGCACTCCGTCATAACAATCAACAATTCGGCACACACTATTTATCGTGTTCGGCAGAGCAACCTGTGTAAATATATGTGATATTCCGAGGCTGGATATCTCACAGTTATCGATTGTATCACTATGGTCTTCAATTCTATTTCGCTAATTGATACCGTGTAGCAAATCACGTCTACCAGTCGCGTGGGAGATGGTCCAAGGTAATGCGTTCACTCTACAAAATGGTTGCCAATTCTCAAGCAGAAGGTCGAATTCGTTTCGCTTCTCATCCAACATTGGCAAACATGTCTCCGCGTTTTGAGGCGGCATCTTGGGCATCTATATTGCGTCCAGTCCATCTCACTTCTAAACATATTCTCTCCGAGCAATAAATATCAGCTGTTTCCTTCTCATTTTAGAGACTCTAATTCTGCTGGGAACTCTAAGGTAGAAATCGGAGTCGATTTCGCTCCTCCAGTGCTGATTCTTTGTACTTTATCAAGCTTTTCGAACTTGGTAGCTGCAGCCATTCTAAGCATACATACGCCACTGCAGACCTGACGTACGTTGTTTTGTACTGCCAGCCAGAGCAAATCCTTGAAAGGTTCCCCCATTTTACTCCAGCAAGACGTTTCAAAAGCCTAAGTTTGGATGAACCGCGGCATGCTGATTATTGGATTTTTTCATTCCAGTTTAATCGCCTGTCTGCTTGTAATGAGATCATGCTTTTAGGATTGAAATATGAAACTATGGTGTGAAACTGGGATTAGAGACCCCATTATAGTAAACAGTAAATTCATAATTTTAGTATTAATAGATATGGTCTTTAATTTGACGGTAATTTAGTCTGTACAGAGGATTTTGTCCTGTGATTGATAATCAACGATGAATTTTACTATAACTATGGTTATATTATACCTCTGTCATTGATATGATAACTTCATCATGCTATGTATTAGATCATGATAAAGTTGTAATCTGTTCACTATAATTAAGTTTCACAAGTTTGCTAAAGATCCTGGTCACAGATATAATAAGGCGATAGTTTTCAATCCTGTGGAACTTTGCGTTTTTTCAGAATCAGTATAATTATAGCATTTTTTACATTCAAAGGGAACTTGTTCTTGCCAGGTCATATAAATGAGTTTCAACAAAACTTCCATTCATGTTAACAGCTGGGTATATGATAAATTCTAGCAAAATATCACATCTGGGCTAGGACCTTTTTCCCTTACTCCATTTTTTTAGTTTTTTTTTTTTTTTACTTCCATCATTTCAAAAATGATTCGCACAGAGAACGATTCACTTTCCACAGTATTTAGACAAGCATGTTACATATTGACTCTTAATTTTACTAACAATCGCTAATTGCTTGCACATAATACTTGCAGAAAGCCTTCGCTATGAGTTGCTTAGACGTTCATCTCTTCTCGCTGATTGAAATTGGCTCATTTCGGGTGACCTTTGGTTGTTTATTTTCGAAATAAATTTGAGAGCTTTAATTCCATCTCGCCGGATATCGATATTGTAGAAAGCGCCAATAATATTGAACAAATACATTTTAATCTTAAAGTCCCAGATTCCTGAGAACCACCAAAAAAACAACAACAATGTTTTCATTAAAATGTTACAAATAAAAGAGGTCAGTTTGTACTGATAAATGTGTAGTCAGTTTGCTACTTTTAAAATCGTTATACTCGTTTTCGAGAAAATTAAAAAAAAACTCAAAAACCTATTCTATAAATTCGCAGTTCGAGTTAACCGATTTTCTTCAAAACTGGAATCCTATCAATATTTCAAATGTATAGAAATAATGTGGGCGGTAAAACCATACATAATACTGAAGAGGAACATTAGAGGAAAGTATAATAGGAGGGTTGCTGTTCCCACAGTAACCCCAAAATGTCATAAGATTTCAAATAAAAAGTGTGATACGTACTCATGTGCGTAGAAGTAGGTATATGAAATTTAAAGAAAATCGATAGATTCCTTTTCGAGAAAATCACAAAAAGTAAAAAAATAAAAATAATATTTAAAACAGTTCAGTCACACTTGCGATTAATGAATTTTTTCTAAAACGGATACGGTGAAGATGTGTCATATTCGGTAATAGCACCTAAACGGAATACCAAGTTTGAGCTTCATGCAATTTTTCGTTTTTGAGATATTTTGTTAACACACTCGCAAAACACACATAGACACACATGCAAAACATTCATTAAAATAATTAGAATTGGGGGAATATGAGTTTCTAATATAATTTGGAGTAACCGAATGATATAATGAAGTAATTACGCAGCAACCGTAATAATATCTTTAAAAAAAAAAGAAGTTAATATTATATATGGCATTCCGCTATAGAGCCATAATCAGATATAGATCTGAGCCATGGCACATAAAAGTGCGATTTATCGCATTGAATATTTCTAATTTAGCGAGACATTGTTGAAAGAGATGAAATACTTCCAAACTAAATTCAAATCTGTTCTAGGTTTCAATAATTTTTCATCAAACTGTTTATTTAAGCTCAACTGTGAAGTCAACACAATTCCAAGGTATTTATACGTTTGGAGGTAACTGACCACCCCCATTTGGATCATTTCCATTTTTCACTTTTAGATAATTCCCTTCCATTTCTAAGCACTACGATCTAGGACTTTTGCAGATTGATTACTAAGTTCCGCATTGGCTACAATATTTTTTAGAGAACTTATATTATATTGTAACTCAGTTGGATCAGCTTATATTAATGCTAGTTCGTCCGCGAATGTCAGCAATTTTTTTTAACAACAATTAATCAAACAATCCTCATACAATCAAACTCAAACCTAACAATTTTCTATGTCATTGATAAAGAATGCAAATAATAGTAGACTCAGAAACGCGCCCTGTTTAATTCCCTCGCCAAAACATAAAGAACCGAAATACTTGCACTAACCTCACAGCTCTTACCAATAACATCAGCTTGTAGATTAGGAATATTTGATCAATTCTATCAAATGCAGCTGGAAAGTCCATTTTTGCTTTTTTTGTGATAACTTAATTTTTATTAGACTTGTGAGTGAAAATATGTTGTCAATAGTGGAATACCCTGGTTCAAAGCCACCTGAAACTCCTTTAGCATATTATGTTCTTGCACCCTTTTGAATAGGCTCTGCAAAAGTAAACCGGAGAAATTCGTACTAATTGTATTTTCAAAAGTTATGCAAGGATAATTTGAAACTAAAATCTCCCTTTTTGGGCAAAAAAATATAATCGACTTTCTGAAATTATAAGACTTACGGACCTTCTACAAATACTATTCTAAAATGTCGACCTTCCTTATACTATTATAAAATGTTAAACGAATTTCATGAATTATTGTGGAGGTTGGTTCCGCAGAGCTGGAAAGCATCAGTGACATTTTCCGTGGTAGCCTGTATCATTTTGTGGTCATCGACCGGTTTCGGGCGTTCGCCCATCTTCAGGATGCGTTTTTCAGACAGTGTGAACAACACAGACATGCACAGAGCAAACTTAGTTTACACACTAACTGGTGTTTTTAACTGTATTAAAACTGGTATAAGTTTTAATCTTTAACTGGTAAGTTTTAAAATTAACTGGTGTAAGTTTTAATACAGTTAAAAACACCAGTTAGTGTGTAAACTAAGTTTGCCCTGCGCAAGTCTGTGTTGTCACACTGTCTGAAAAACGCATCCTGAAGATGGGCGAACGCCCGAAACCGGTCGATGACCACAAAATGAAGCAGGCTACCACTGAAAATGTCTCTGATGAATTTCATGAACATTTTTCACTTCCAAATTAAAACAAATTCATACGAAATGCGATCCATTCCTAGAGCTTTGTTATTCTTTAAAATAGCTTTTATTTAAAATAACTTTCAACTCTGACAGTCCTCACGCGATGGTCTAGCGGCTAGCGCACTCGCCTTTCGTCCGAGAATTCAGGGTTCGATTCCCGTGAGGGCAATGTCAGTGTTGACCCAGCATCGTGATGAAAAGTGGGAAGCTACAGTTAGTAGCGTCCTAGGTAGCGAAGGCCGGAACTAAACGGCGTGAGAACAGCGGCGTGCTTACCACACGCCCCTCTACTGAAATCGCCGACTGGCAAACCTTGGCCCTTCATGGGCTGATTCACCATAGGGTTTTTTTTTTTTTTAATCAGACACACTAAACGATTTATCGAGAAACTCATTAACAACAAGAAGTGCTGCATACAAAACTCGTTCAAAAAACAATGGAGTGTTATACAACATTGTGAAGTAATTAACTCAATCAGTTACCTCAATATCACTTCCCAATACAACTACCTTATTTTTAAAATGTTTCTGCTCACTATCCGCTCTCTTTTGGTCTGGATCTGTTCTTCTAATATAAACAGAATTATTTTCATTTATCTTGAGATATTGTTTAATGATAATTCTCTCACAGAGTTTCTACCATCGCTGCAATACGCCTTATATGCCAATATATGCAAACGCCTATTATAAATTGTCTCACCTGGATTTGTCTAATTGATCAAAGAATTCTTTTTTAATGCAACAAAGTGTCTAAATTGCTCAGATTGATCATGACACGACTAATTTAAGTTGAACCAGATAAACCTAAATTTCTAAACACATAGTTTGCCTGCTCGATTTAGAAAACCTTTAGTTTCACAATCCACAGTTACTGGCTTTGAAATGGCAGAAATGATTTCGAACGTCAATCCTTTTACGGATAAAAAAGCTTCAAACAGTTACGGACTTCTTTATCGGGAAAACGGATCTAATGTCTGAAACGAGAATGTGAATATGAAAAAATGACTTTAATGATATTGTCACCGATACGTTTCAAAAATGTATCATAATTTTGATTACTTATTAGCTTTGAGACTCTGTATTAACCGTATTCTAGAATAATAACAAAATACACACACAAATACAATAAAAAAGAATTGCTTGTAATAATAGTATAACTGACATACAAAAACACACACATTACACATAGGGTACACAGACGTAGTTAATGTGTACAACTACTTGGGTTTAGTGAACCCAGAGACAAAGTCTAACTCATCACGTTAGACACTCACTCCTCACACTTGAACAGATTGATACATGCTATATACAAATAACAATAGATTTCTTAGAGGTTAGGTGGATTCTATGAATGGCAGTGGTTGATTTGATTCCTCGATTAAGTGTCAATAAAAATGCCGACAGATGATAAACATGTGGTGATATTGTTTTTGATTTAGGTGTAACTTAAAATATAATAAAAGTTTTACCATTTCTACATATATTTACATTTTCGCAAACCTTTTACAATATCCGGAGTCAACCCTAAATGGCATGTAAGCTCGCCGCCCATATTATCTCTCTTTTTATTAAACCTTTCTGGTTTGAATTTTGCAGGAAAATGTTCTGGATCATTATGCAGACCGTGCTTTGGGACAACAACTAAAGAATCTTTTGGTAGCATTAAGGTTGTTCCAGGTAAAACGTAGTTCTTATGTACAACCCATACAAAGTAAACTGCTATAGGATGTATTCGTAGGATTCTAAAATTAGAAAAGTTCATCTTTTTTTCTTCTATAGAAGCCAAAGTTTTATTTGCCAATTTATTGAACTGGAACTCTCTGATATAAACGAAATGAGAATATCAGTTATTATGTTCAGTTTGTTTTTCCTTTCCTTTCAAAGCCCTTTTCTGTTTTTTTCTTTGTAATTAACTGAGGAAGGAGTGTTAAGGAAGAACACGTTCCTGCCGCTACTTCCATAGCAGAATGACTATCTTCACCTTTGATTATGCATTTCGCAACCTCACCAGCGTAAATGCTGCCATATTCATGTCTCTCACACACACGTATACACACTTATGTCACCATCTTCTCAGCTGCCGGCTCTTGTCTGACTGGGTGTCTGACCAAGCGCAGTAATTGTAAACAAGTTTATTAAAATATGCCATACATAAGTAATAATAAATTAATTATATTAACTGCACTTTAGTTAAGAATATTTTTTTTTTTTTTTTAAATTAAGGCGCGTCAATAGCTACGATCATTTGCGCCCGAAGCATTCTCAGTGCACTGCCCGGCCCCTGGACAGTGTTCTCTCATTATAGACAACACTGTCCATCACCGGATAGTGAGCTGTAAAGGCTCCTAGGAAGAGAAAATCTAAGGGCAGCACAGCTGGATTCGAACCCGGGATCTCCGCGTTACTAGTCCAGCGCGCTACCACTGAGCTAATCCCTTCCCTTAGAATAATTTAGAATGCTACATAAAAATTATTTATAAAACATTAAGCGGCAAAGATTATATCCATCATCAGAAGTAGAAATAATAAATTACACGAAAGCTTGCTCAAATACATTTTATTCTGCTATATGGTGTCTGGTTTGGTACATTTGTGTTTATGTTCATATTATTTGCATTATATATTAAATAATAATTAATGTATTATAATAACTTGAAAAAATCATAATTCAAGTTTATTTGTTGAGAATGAAAAAAAGGGTCAAAAAGAGTAAGAAAAATGTTAAACCAAATAATCACATAAAGTTTGGTCATTTCAGTTTAGTTTATATATTTATAGGACAGCCACTGAGATCATAATTATTCGTCTTCGTCTTAACGGAATGCCAAGTTTGAGATTCTGCGATTTCAATTTTTTGGAAGTATTTTGTTTACATACACGCATACAGAGTATTCGCTAAAAATTATTTTTTTTTTCGCACTCAAGGGACCACAAACAAACATGTATTTCCGGTGATTACTCAAGTTTGAAAATTTGGCACGAACCTAATATACTTCCTCTAACCAACAGTAAGACAAAGTAATATATAATGTTGAATGTATAGAAGGAGTTGTTATAAAATCAAATCAACCATTGCCATTCATAAATTCTCCACCTCCTAATCTCTAAGAGAATCTATTGTTGTTTTTTTTTATATAGAATGTATCAATCTGTGTGAAGAGTAAGTGTCTAATGTGATGAGCTAGACTTTGTCTGTGAGTTCACTATACTCACGTAGCTGGGTATGCCCGATATGTATATAATTTGAACGTGTGTTGTTGAGTGTCAATGTATTTGGTGTTCCTTTTGTTAGGCTGAGAAACCCACAAGAAAGCCAAGATCTTTTAATGAATGATTAGAAATTTATCGAAAGCCAACGAATCAAACGGTAGATGAACTAAACAGATATATATTTTCACTATTATTTGTCATAATAAATTTTATAAAAACATCCCCAAGAGAGGAAGAAAGTAATTTCAGTTTGGAAACGAGGCAATCTAAAATCAATGAATTCAATTTATTGATACTTCAATATATATAGATAAAATTATGAGATTATTTCCATTAACAATTGGAGTTTAATAAATATTTTATAGTGTCCGCCAGCAGAGCATTTTATACATATCTATATGTTCAGAATTCGTACAGTTATCAAGATGGTCAAAGGCAAATCGTTGAATTGTTATAGGGTGTTCACCATTCACAACAGTGGTTTCTGTGTTATCTTGTGCAGCTCTATGAGGGCTGGATTTTTTTTTCAGATTGTTTTTCATTTTGTTAGCCAAACTATTGTGCTCATCTTGTTTTTATTGATTTGCCGACTCCAGTCTTTTATATTTTATTTAAATCATGTAAAAATACCGTTTATTCTTTTCAGTACATTGTGTAAAAATGTTCCTTAATTCATTGTTTTTAATTTCAGCTACATATGTACAAAAATACGTACAACAGAAATTTAATTATTAACTTTCTTTTGGCCGTTGATTTTTTTCAAGTCTAAGAAAACTATTACGGAACCTAAAGTTCATATTAGAGACGAAATTATTTAAAAAAAAAAAATAATTTAAAATAACAAAAAGAACGACAAGAAAAACCAAATCTTGCTTAATACAAAAAATTTAAAAAATCTGGTGTGATATACTCACAAAACTTTCTCTACTCCGATTTTCAAAATTGTAATTTCATGAAATTTAATGAAATTAGTAGGGTTTTTTTTTTATGTAAAAAATCGCGAAAACTGAAAAAACTGTTCAGTTTTAAAAGCGCACTTGTGGTTGGTTTACTAATTGTCTTGAAACTTGGAATTTTGGCCATCTATTTATTTCTAATTAATTTTGTTTGGATAATAGAATTGTATAATCAACTGTTATAGCACATTAGAAAAACATAGCACTAGAACTCTGCCCAAAAAACCCCTTAGATGACTACCACGACAAATGTTATAATAGAAGTTGGTAGCTGCTTATACTTGTAGTTCACACACTTAGTTTAAAGAAAATTGTGGGTGTCGTTTTAGAAAAATAGCAGAATATTGAAAAATACTTTTTACAATGAAACAAAGCACTTCCGGTTGTCTGATTTTCTTCAAACTCGGAATTTAATTCTAATTAATATTATTTAGATTATAGAATGGTTTAATAATCTGAAATAGCATTTTAGAGAACAACCTAACCCCACTCCTCCTGCAAAAATGCCCTTTAATGAATTTTCTCAGAGAAATGTTTCAAATAAAAAAACCTGGAGAACTTTGTACGTGTAGTTTATATAATAAGTATAAAGAAAATCGTTGGAGCCATTTTTGAGAAAAGTGAAACTTTCGATTAAGAAATTTTGACTGATAACATACTGTCGGATCCCATGGTGTTACGCAAACGGAATATCAAGTTTGAACTTTCTTCGTTTTTGTGCTGTGCTGTTCACACATATACACACACACACACGATGACAATTTGCTAAAAATCACTTTTTTGTACTCTGGGAACCTCAAAACGGATATTTCTGGTGAAAACTTGATATCGTACAAAATATCCGTATTTCCAAAATAAGAGAAAGTTATAATTTGTAACATATGAATTTGGCTCGCATTAGACTTGCGAGTGATTCTTATTAGCCTAATAACAGCGTGAATAATATTTACGCTTACCACTGACCAAATAACCACAACACCACCAAATACATGGGGCCTGCAAATGTAAGTTGATATCTGGAATATTTTTGGGTTTAGCCAACCCAAAGCCAAAATCTGTAGATCATCACTCTCTCATTCACACCCACCCACACTCACAGACACCCATGGCAACACCTTGCAGACTATTTCTATATACGAATACAAATAAATAATTTGTATATTCGAATTCGCAGGATTGCCTGGGCGAATTAGAATTTAGGGATATCTTGGGATATTGCAGACTAACCGGTAAGCTACCGGGGGAGACTAATTAAGGGAATATGGGGGGCATAGGGGGGATAAATGCCACATAGGCTTAGGTCCCACGCCTATGGCACCCGGAATAATAATAATAATAATAATAATACACCAATCCTTTTTTAATGAACTTTTTCTGACAAAAGTTTTAAAATATAAAGTTAGTATAACAAATTTAATGAAATCCATTGGTGTTTTTATAGAGAAAATAACAAAAAAAAACTGGAAAAACCGTTTAATAAAAACGCACTTCTGGTGAACCGATTTTCTTCGACTTTGGAATTTTGTAAACAAATTTAATTCAAATTAATATTATTTAAATAATAGATTTGTATAATACACTATTATAGTACTTTAGAGAAAATTAAATCCCCTTCAAAAAAAAAAAAAAATAAAGCAATTATTCAATTAAAAGTTGTAGCTGATAATGTGTGCAGTAGTAATATTATCAACTTAGAAACTAAAGAATATCATCGGCAGCTATTTTCGTTAAAATTGCAAAAATCTGAAGAAAGAAAACTCCTTGAGGAATTACGACAGAAATATACCTATGATACCCAAACAGAATTCAAACACACCATTTTCTAAAAAGAACTTTGCCACGGACCTCAAAAGATGTATTTCCGGTTAAAACAGGGTCAAAAATTTGACACGTATGTTTTCAATAGAAATAGAAATTCCAATAAGTTCTATTATGTTTAAAGTTATATTGACGTTGAAAGTGGTTTCTTTTTTAATGATTTTATCAATTTTTTTTGTCTATTTATCATTTTGGCCAAACAATATTTACCAAACTGAAAGGATTATGGGCATTAATTTGGGTAACATAAGGAGAAGCGTCATAAAGGAATCAAAGGAAATCTGTAGGTCATCACTCTCTCATTCACACCCACCCACACTCACAGGCACCCATGGCAACACCTTGCAGACTATTTGTATATACGAATACAAATAAAGCTAAGGTAGCCACAAATATTTCTTTATGACTATACTGGATTCTACTTTAAAACCACTCTCTCAACATATCTAACATTTAACAGTGAATTTTACTTTGTAATCACAATTTTAACATTACGTTATTTAAAAAAAAAAAAAAAGGAAAAAAGGAAAGTAGTTTTTTTAAAGTGTTAAAACTGGCACGATTATACCGTTAACAAACGTCTTCATTTTCTCTTGTTTATAGTAAAAGAGCGCACGTTGAAGGGGGGGTGATCGACTTGAACACAACCTAATCCAACATATAACTAAGCTGTCACGATACTGTATATAATCCGACACTATCACGATCTCAGACACTGGCATACCATACATTAGCAATTGCTTATTGCAAAGGTGAAAGCGCTTCTCCTTGTTTTGTTGTTAACTTTAATATTTAGAACCATTTTAAGTATACACCTTATTGGTGTAAATTGTGTGGTAACTTTTTTTGGGTTAATTCTTCCAAAAAAAAAAAAAAATCTGAAACACTCACAACAATATCTCTCTCACTATAATTCTAAATGACATTTTATTCAAACTTCAATTTTTCTTTATTAAATATTAAGTTTCTTTTAGTACATATATTACACAGAACTTGACATTAAACCGTAATGATTGGCACATCCGTTGGGGCCTGGTAAACATGACCCAACATTCTCAGAAACTCTCTAGAAATAATCTTTTTTTTGGATAAAAGTTTTAAAAACAGTAAGAAGTAGGTTAAATTTAAATGAGTAATTTAGTTAGTATACCACAAGTTTAAACAAGAAAACCAATTGAGACAGAAAATCACGCATTCGATCAATCGATTTTTTCCTTACAACGCAAGTTTAGCGGAAAATTTAATTATAATTAATTATATTTGTTAATAGAATCATACAATGCACTAAAATAATATTTTAAAGGTAGCACAAAGTCATCATTGCCGCAGAAACTTCTGAAATTAAATTTTTTGGGAAAAATAATATCAAACAAAAGTGATAGGTCTTTAATTAATTAATAATATATTAAGTGTAAATAAACGGCTGTGTCATTGCCAGAGAAAATTTTAAAAAATCCATATTAAAAATTCACATTTTCATCCCTGATGATTTTCAGTTAAGTGGCTGAGCGAACTGGACTCCCACGCGGAAAACCCGGGTCCGAGTCCAGCTGTGCTACCCTTAAATTTTCCCTAGGAGCCTCTATAGCTCACTATCCGGTGATAAGACAGTTTGTCTATAATGAGAGAACACTGTCTGGAGGCCGGCAGTGCACTGAGGAGGCTCCGGGCGCCAACGATTATAGATGTTGGCGCCAATGACTATAGAAGTATAAATAAATAAAAAAAAGATTGATTTTCTTCAAACACGGAATGTTATAATCATCAGTGAAACAACTCCTGAAATGGCACTCTAGGTGAAGCCTAACTTCACCTCTCTCCCAGCATCAATCATCCAGCGAAACCCAAAAATCTAACTATCAAAAAGTGATAGAATTACTTTCGTAAATAGTTTTAAAAAAAAATCTTTGGAGCCATTTTCGAGAAAATCGCAAAAAGAGAGGGAAAAAAACATTCAATAAAGTTTTGTAACTTCGATTGAGGAGTAATGGGATCACTTAGTTACAACACAAACATAATATCAAAATTTGAACTTTCTTAAATTTTGCATCTTGAGCTATGCTGTTCAGGAATAATAATAATGCTGTTCTACACCATAATATATATATTATGCACAAACATACATACACACTTTTTCAAGATTCAGATGATTTATAAACATTCATTTCCGTTGAATTCGATTTTGAAAATTGATACATCGCTCTATACTTTCTCTTATCAGAAGTAATAGAAAGTAATAACAATTTTTTTGTTTTTCTATCATTAAATATACTCTAATTAAAATATAAAAAACGACACTATGACATGCAATTGAAGATTTCGCCAGTCATTACCGTTTTCAAGCATTAAAATTGAATGAAAAGTATTTAATAATTGACAATAGCGGTTATAATGGATGAGTTAGGTGGAGAGAATTTGGTTTGGTTAATTAAATAAGAAGTTTAGGTTAACTATGTATAATAATAATAATAATGAGGGTCACTGTCTGCCTGGACTTTGTAATGATACTGTATGGTAGAGTGGAAAATGGGAATGACACGTAGTGACTGGCTGTATGAACTCAGTAGTTTGGACTGTATTGAACTGTATATCTCTGGACTGTCCATCGCTTTATATATATGTTTCTCCCCCCAGTTCGAGAGAGTGGTTGGGGTTCGTTTCTCTTCTCTTTACTCTCTTTGGTTGCTGTTACGCGGTCAAGTTTGATTTTTAGATCCAAACCATAATAAACTAAATTAAAATTATTTATCATCAGAGATATTTTCTGTGATAGCCTGCTTCTGTAAATAACAAAAACATGTCCTTTTGTTTATTTATTTAAGTTCTGATCCTGCCCAATGAGGAATTGAATGGCCGCAGTATTTTAACTGTGCTAAGGTAGCATAATCATTTGTCTTTTAATTGAGGGCTGGAATGAAGGGTTGTGAACGAGGTTGTAGGTGGGTTACGTTCGGTGGCTCAACCAATTTCTTGTGAAGTAAGAATGCTTTGATTTTGATTTTTATGTTGATTTTTGTTTTTAGATTTAATTTTATTTTTTACACAGGATCAGGAATATGTTTGATTTATTCTTTTTTCTTTTCCATTATTTTTTTGTTAGTTTTCTTCTTCTTGGGCAGAAACTAATCATCCCCTTTTGATTTTGCTGAAGGTGAATCAGAGCTAGTTTGTGTATTTATTTACTAGAAACAGGCTAAAATATCTATGCTGCCTTCCAGCTCTGCGGAACCAACTACAACACATCAAATTATTAAAAAAAAGTAAACCAATGCCTATTTTTCCAGGCGGGCTTAACGTCCAACTACCAATTTAGGTGTCGTGGACGGGGGCGGAAGCACCTACTTTGCTATTAACGTTTTTTAAACAAATATAAAACTTAGTTTTACGCTGGACTCGAACTGGGGTCCTCCCACTTACAAGTCCATGCTCATAACCAATACACCAACACCCGCCCCTCATCAAATTATTATTAATCTTCTAACTTCCTAAAGTGAAATTCTATATAAATCTTGTTTACAAATTATGAAAACATTAAATTAGAAATAAATTCATCGATAAATTGGATTGTAAAAAAAAAGTACTAACCTACTGGAATGGCCCGGCCCCAAGTAGTGGTATTTATGATTTGAAACATTATTTGTTTACCAGAATAAATCATACAAATCTACAAAATTTGTTTTTCATATTGTACCCAAAAATATTAATCAATTTATATGGATTAATGAAAATTAATTGTCAAACTCCAAGAAAATTACTGTTACTTCGAATGACTCTAATTATAATAGGGTTGTTGAGGAGAGAAATTAGGTTTGATTAAATGAACGAGACACTAATATAATGTAGCTAAGTTTACAGTAGCTGCACTGGACTTTATAATGAAAATGATAGAATGAATGG